>BPLR01013470.1:0-59520 GCA_021605095.1 Caerostris extrusa | reverse complement strand
TTGCGCATGGCTCAGTATAATAATGTATAGCTTTGCAGTTTCATCATAGTGAAAATTAATTTGGTCTAATATCATTTTTTAATGAGGAGAAGAGCTGGCCCTATTTTCATTGAAAAAGGATCAAGAATCAACTATCGCTCTTGTCATCTGGCGGCTCAGCTTCCCGCCCAAGGGACGACGCACGGATTTTCACATGCGTACATATTAGTAATGACGATTTGGCCGAGCTGCCGCTGAACGTTAATGGTAAATATTTGTGGAAGAGGGGGCCCAAACAAACTGCATGTAAGCTGTGTGCTTTTAACTAATTTAGATTGTGGGAAGGCCCACTGCTTTTTTTTTTTGTTGATGCCTATCTGGATACTTTTTTCTAATTTTCTTAAACAGTTGAAATATTTATGAGGTTGTATTTACACAGCTTAATTTTTTCAAATTTTTCATGATGAAAATTTGAGTGGAAAAGATACAATTCCAGCTTCAAATTTATTTCGTATTTAAATTGTTTCCAGGTTCCATCGATGTCAACCAAAAGCCAACAGCGCCATCATCAGCGAGCGGAATACTTGAAACCTGCCTTGCTTGTGTCACATTAAATTATCAGCCCCAGCCTTCAGCCTTCTGGACAAGATCTTTTCTATGCTCCAAATTTTTTTATAGAGTGGTTCTTGTTTTGAACTTTAAGAATTAAGAGCAAAGGCAACACTAACATTTTAAAACAAAATTGTGCTTTAAATGAATTTATTGTAATTTTTTTTTAATATGAACATTTAAATATTATAAATGATTTGTCTATCTATTTGTGCCCTCTCCGAAAATAGACCAGAACGCACGCAGAGTTGATGCCATCCGGCCAAAGTTCATCTTCGATATTGTATACATAATCGAGCTTCATGAACAATACCTTATCGGATGAATCGACACTCAGTCATTGGACAAGCTTCTTATATGATTCCCACAAAGAGGTGTTAGGCCTGGAAAGTGCTGGGTTGACTATGGGCAGCAATTTCTGTCCTAGGCCTCAAGGTGGAGGTGCCGATCTAAGCCGAGTCAATGAAAAAGAAGATCGGAGCAGCCACCTTTGTTGCCATGACAGCTATTTGTCAGCAGTACATGATACTACAAAGTATGGGCCAATGACTCACATCAACGACAATTTGAGATAGGAATGCACGAAGGTGACACAAACAAAAGTCAGTGCATTTATAACAATATATATTTGGTCTGTCCACATTTGGCTTCGGGGTTTTATTTTTAGTCATGGGTCAAAATAAACGTGTTTCTAACAGCTTACCATATATGTGAATGGTTGAAATATTTAAACAGAAACAAATTTTGGTTTGTTCCAGCCAAGGTTGAGCTGTCATATGTGCTAAAAATGCTCAACGTAGTTACATGTCATACTTGTTAGAATGTGGCTTAATGTGGCAGGGCTAAGTTGTCCCCAGTCGCTCTGGTAAACGTGGAATACTTACCCAGCTTTGCTGTGTACCGTGCCAAGGGAAAACGCAGTCGCAAACCTAGGCTTTAAGGGACTATAATAAACTGAATAAATATTTTCATACTATGAAAATCTTCGGCGTTATGAGCTACCGCCAATGAATAAAGTCAACAGGGATGTTGTCGGGAGTGGAATTCACCGTTGCATCTGCTGTAGAAACGGCCGATGCAAAGGCGGCCGGAGAGTAATTGTTTGTCGTCAGCCAGGAAGTTGGCTCACCGTGGCGGGTCGCCCTGAGTTTGCCGAGGGTGAGCCAGGTGGGGTATGCATTTGGTCAGCCCTTTATCACATGGGAGGGAATGCCACGGCGTACTTGTGTCAACAGCTTGAATGGGTTAGGAATACATCTTTATATTTAAATACTTCTCACCATATTTTGTTTAACTTGAGCAGCAGCTTACCGAACCGAAAGCTTTCTTCTGTGCTTGTTCAGTTATAATGAAAGGAAAAGGTTTTGATTTTGCCATCATCATCGTCATGACCTCATAATGTTGAAGGAAAACACGTGGTATTTCCCGAGATTGCCTTTTACTCTTCTATGAACATTGAATGTAACCCGGCAGCTTGTGGGGAATTCGAAACCACCGGCAACACGCGCGACCAGGTGGTATCAGTCCAGAACGTTCCGATGAAAAGGAGAGCCATCCCAAATACAAGAAGCGGCTGGAAGTAGCCATTAATCCACGATGTATAGGTCGATGATAATGATATCCTCAGGGATGGCATTTTTATCCGGTTACTAACTGACGTTGGCAATAATTCCAAAAATTGGCTCATATATACTATATTAATAGCGTACTGTATTAATTACCTTGCGCCTTAAAAACACTGAGCGCTGATTGAGTTTCTGTATATGCTATGATCAAAATTTATTACCTAAAATTTTTGCCAGGACACACATACATTTTATAACACAGCAACATTTAAAAGATTTTTTATAGCCTGGGCAGCCAAATTGTTTGCTTATTTGGCATTATGTACGTAAATTGTTAAACACATTGTCAGTTTGTGACTCTTCCATTTTTCAACCGGGGCTCGTGTCACAACTTATCCTTGACACCACGAATGGGACTAATGGAGAATAGCCTCGCAAAAAAGGAATTGCGGGGTGTCGAGAAATCGAGCTGCAGGAATGGACAAAAACAAGAAGTAGCACCGACAAAAAATATGGAACAAAGTATCCTATGCATTGTGTTGTGCAAAGTTACAGCTGCATGCCGATGGGTTTGTTAATACATGTGGACAACCTCGCAGCTGCCGAAATAGAGCAAAGTTTATCATATTGCTTATTGTCACAACAAACTCATTTTAAAGATTTGAGTGATTTTTTCAAACTGAATTGATGGAACAATGTGTTTGATTTTTAATTGATGTAACCCATTTAACAAGGCTCAGTGGTCACAGGTCAAAAGTAAGGGTTAATGATGTCAACGGATGGTGCTGACAGCTTTGCTGTTTTTCGGTGGAAGCCTCTCTACCCAGAGCTACTGGGTCTAATATAGTTTGTACAAAATTATTTGTGATACAAGCTTAGCTGTGAAATGTGAGTTCTGCCTGAGTTCTGTGTTTACTCTTGTTAAATATTAATGGTATATATTGAGCCAGAATCATCTGTAGCCTTTTATTTATTTGAAAGCGAAAACTATTTGTTTTTTGAGCCATGCCTTGCTTTTATTCATCCATTTGTTCGCCCAGCTTGCTTCGACTCTAACATGGGAAAGAAAAGGAATGAATTGAATTGTGCCACAAATAATTATTTGAGAGCTAATAACTATCATTTTATTTGGTTTTAAAATTTTTGTTTGACAAAAAGAAAATTTTAACTTGGTTAAAGGGTTTTAGTTCAAACTTGTAGCCTTTTGGCAATAATAATGATGATGACCAACAAAAATATATAGATTGGAGAAGTGATGATCAGAGCAGAAATGTCACAAGATGGCTTGGCTTTTTTGATGGGTCTCTGACACGCATCAACAGCTTCTTCCTTGTAACAGTGTTTCATTTTCTCCCGTCAATCATTTAGTTAAGATTTTGGCCTCTCAGTACAGTGCCGAATACCCGATACATTTATACCACAGCTTATACATCAACTTTTGCACAATTTTTCAAAATGATGTGAAGAAGTTTCGAAGCCAATGAAGCAGCTTACAACAATTTCTCAAAATTGCGTGAAATAGCCTTGAAGGAGAACTCCGTCAACGCCTGCTGCTGTTCCTCAAATAATGTGAAGTCTTCAGGAAAAAATCACGCTGGCTGGCACATGGCGCAACAAGAAAGCTTGTGGTCAAATATAGTTCTGTTTGGCCCTCGGTAAAGCCTGAAAGATCAACAGCACATCAGAAAAACGGTCTGAAAATGAACTATTTCCTACAACAAAGCAACTATCAGCCTTTCATAAATGGTGGCGAGTGATGAAATGCAAATTCTTTCAGATAAGACCCTCGTGGGTGATGAAAAATATTAGACTCTTTCCTATATAGCTGGTCAGTTCCTCAGCTCAGAAATCAATGGCTCGTAGCCACAGCTAAAAACAACCAAACCGGTGAAAACGGTGCTACTAAGACGCTGGTCTGGCCAATAATATTTTTAAACCTGATCTTTTGCAAATTCATGACGGGTCATCTCAGCAGACTGTGCAAGACAGGCCTGCTGAAGCCATTTGTGTCTGCTCTACGAGCCGCCGCAAAATAGTAATAAAATGAAAACATTGTCTTCTCATCGATGAGAAGTCATTTTTACTGGATAAGATGTATTTGGCATCTCTGCACAATATTTACTCTGAAAGGTACAGAGACTAAGGGTCAGATATTTCAGTACAAAGAATTGTTGAATGCCATTTCAGGGCAGAAGGAAATTAAACAGATCGTCAAGAAAGGGGGTTAAGAAAATACTAACGACTCCCGATATGTTCTGACAAGATAAGAGTTTATACGTTTTGTATGGTTCAGAGTGGTTTTTCGTGGTTCTTTCGACATTTTAGCACACAGAACAATATTTCCAGTACTTCTTCGCCGAGAATGTGCTTGTCAGGCCTGCGCCAAACGTGGCACGAACGCCCATTGAGCCTCCTGGTGCCATAGCTTGATCGCAGTGAGGTGTTTTGGACCTCATAGCTTTAGCCAGAAAACCAGCCGGAGCTGGTCGACAAGACTTCATAGCACGCACTGGTCAGCTCAAAATAGCTTTCGCTTATGGTTGTTGGTTGCCAGAATTGTAGCTGGGTGATTGCATCACACGAACAATAAGCGGTGAGAAGGGAAGAAATCTGGCCTCTTTTTCTATCTTTTTGGGAATACGGTGAGTGAGCGAGAGTCCCGGAGGTCACGAGCTTGTATAGCTTAGCCTAAACCATAGTGTCACCCAAATGTGGAGAGTTGAAGTGTTGGATCGAGAATGAAAAACACTGCCTGGCCTGCCGGAGGAATGTCATTGGTCCAACGATGAACATTTATGTAGCGCATCATGTTTTCAACTTTGCTTGGTCATAAATACTTTCATGCTGATAAATGCTTAGAATAATTAATTTCGTGGAGTATAAAGGAATATGTATGAAATTTCCATTTGACGTATTATACAAAAACCATTTTAAACAGTGGTTTTGGCCACCTGGCTGAGTAATTATGATACCTTATTAATATTTGTTTTAAATCCCAGTGGAATATTCAAGTTTTATTGCTGCATGAAAAAATAGCCATCAGAATTTTGAGTCTGGTCGAGAGTTCTCAAAATGGGTAACTAAAAGCCAGCTTTTAAAATTGCGTAAAATAACGATAACCTTATGCTCAATAACATATTGACAAGAAAATGCTTTTACGTAAGAGCCCCAGTAACATTGATTTCATTCAGTGAAATTCCGAATTGTTTCCAACATTCTCGAATGCAGCGAGCGTTCTAGTATTCAAAAAGTACACTGTATTAACACATACTATTGTTAAATTTTTATTAAAATAACATGTGCTCATATACATTCAATGTTTAATAAAATCGGATATCTCAATATTAAAAAATACTTATATATCTATTAATGCATGAGAAAGGTACATGATAATATATATTATCAATGGGGTATGGCGCTGAAAATGTGCCCAGCTGGCCTTCAAATACAGTAAAGACCAATTTGGGCCTTGGCTCAAGTGAGTTTGATTGCTGTCCTGACTCACTTGACCAAAAGACTCATTAACGTAATTTGGAGCCAGCGCTGGGCCTCAGCACTCCAGCAGAGCACCCGAGCTAACCCAGCTTTCAGTACCCGCATTCGGCGAAAAAGTGAGTCCCCAAGGTGGCAAAGTACTCGGTGCAACAGCATCAACATGCAGAGTAGCGAATCAGCCAGAAATATCGTCTGGCCACGATAAACCACGTCCAAAATTAAGATGCTTGCAAACCGCCCAGGCTGATTTTTACAGCCTTCGAAGAAAGTCGCTCCTTTACGGTACTTAGTGCCACAGCCGGTAACCAGCCAAATGTGCTCGAGAAATGTCCTCATCAGCCCCACAACTGGCCGCACACAGATACTGCCCCTTGGCCCGTATCGTTATCGATCAATGTCAATGATCTTGGTTGCTAACACTGCATGTATTGAGATTGAAAAAGTCGACAGCAGCGCACATCGAAAATCGAGGAGCTGAAAGATCTAGTCTGGAAAGAATAAATGGGGTTAGCCCTGAGGGCACAGTCTTCTTTGGGCGCAGAGGCCGCCCTTGAATACTAGCTGTATTTTCCAGCTCAATGCTGGTAAGGTGTAACACCCAATGGGAAAGTGGTAGATCATTGCCTAGCATAGGAAATACATTTATTGGTCAAGTCAAGATCTTACCGCGAGCAAAAAGTTGGACCCATCACTGTCTTCTTCATTGTCAAATGGATTGCCTCTTGGAACCCTTATTTCATCTGAGCTTAAATGAAGAAAAATGGTTTGTAGCTCCCTATATTTTTGTGAGTTGTTGGATGTGAAAATGATTTAACATTTGTCTGGGTAAGATCAGCTTCTGCTTAGCAGTTTTGACAATGGCTCTATCTGGCTTTTTAAGTTGTAATAAGGCCTGAATAGGGCCCTGCACAAATTAAAAACATTGACCAGCCAAGAAAATTGAAAGAACTGAATCAAAAAAGGAAGAAATCTTCCTTAAAAGATATGTATTCTGAGGCTTAAAAGGTGGGTAATAGCTTGATTCAAATCAATACATGGGTACTGAGTACTTATTCACCCCACAGAAAATTTTTGATTTTAAATCATGGCCTCAGTGCTCAAAAACATATTTTTGCCAACTTGCGCCAGTGTGTGTATTTTTGTTGAGAAGCTTGCTGGGAAAATCATTACAGATAAAAATAATTAGCATACAGTTATCGGCAAAAACTGGCTGAATAGATTTTGATATAAGGTAAATTAAACGACCCCTTGCCTCCTTACGTTTTTTTTCTGTGATGCCATATAAGAAGCCACAATTTTTTTACCCGCTGGTTATCTTGTTTTCTCGTGCCAAGACTTATGCTCAGATGCCTTAATATATTGGCATGTATGGGCAAATAAAGGATGAGCCTCCAGATTAAAGGTTTAATTATCATCAATGACATAAGTAAAATATTTATTCCCGCTTGTGCTTGAATATTTGCTTATTGCTTCTTCTACATTTTTTTTCATAAGAAAGTCTTGCTTTTCAAGAAAATGAAAACTACCTCACATTTATTAGCGAGTAAGGCTAGATCACCAACATGCCAATAATCTTAAGTTTAATTATAACAATGTATTTTATTGCAATTAAATTATTATAGAAGGATAAGTATGTAAAAATTGCTGTATTGTGATATTATTGCGGTAGTTAATTAATGATTTCTTGCTAGCTTGCATTTTTTCTTCTATCGCTGCATATGAGTTACAATTTACCATCACCACCCTGAGTTGGCCTATTTGCTGTGCTTAATATGTCAGAGTTTTCCATCACCAAATGCAGAGGCCGGTAATTACAATCATGTCATTTGCTGCACAATAATCTTTGTTTTCAAATTTCCAATTACCTGTCTATGTTGCACCAGCTGTTTCATCGGAGTCTCATGTGGTTTAATAAGCTTTTCTTTTCGTGGAGCCAATGTCCCCAAAAAGAAAGATATATATACATTTTCAAGGTTAAAAATACATAAGTTGTCAATATATTATAAAGTTACCCCGACAAACACCCAATAACACCTAGTTGTTTTTTACAATCCTAGCTGCAGCAAATACCTTGGGCAGTAAATGGTTTGAAAAATAAGGGAAGGTGGATTGGAATTAGGTTTGGACGGTCATTTTATCTGATGTTTTAAACTGTTAGCTACTTTTCTTCACCCTTAATAATTTACCCATCGTCCCTGCTGGTACTGATTTGCTTTTATTATAGCCATGGTAAGAAATATTTAATGCTTGCCATTGCAATCAGTTTTTTTATCAATTTTTCTGCCCTTTCCAAATGTAATGTATCACAAATGGGTCGTAACCAATGGAAGTCACGTCATAAGATGCTCCAAATAGATTTGACAAAAGCAGGGTTATGGTCATAAAGCCGTTTCCGAAAGTTCTGGTCTAAAATACAGCGGTCTTGCCAGCAAAAGTCCCAAAACAAACAGAGAGCTAAAGATTGGATCTGGGTGTACTGGGGTCTGCATCCCCTTAAGTTTGCGCTGGGATGTGGCTTGAGCCACTGAGCGGTCCTAGCTGTGAGCACTCTTGTAATCTCTTTAAAGGGTTACCTATGATTTGCCCGTTCGCCATTGTTGAAATTACTTATGATGAAATGTTTATATTTAATAATTGCCAAAATTATGGGCTCAGATATCACAGTGGCCTGAGCCAGGCCACCACATATTTTAAATTTATCCTTTATTTTCTGGTCAACTTTGCCTAGTCAAAATACTCATGTAAATGGTAATGCTATAAATCCCACCAGGCTGGTCAGCTATGGGACAAATGAATGAAACGATAGTATCGAAGGAAGAAAGGGTCGGCACTGCTTACTTAAAAACAATCCTTTCTAAAATTGGCCATATATAGATAAAATATTTGGCCATCCGATATCAAGTGAAAGCAATGGGTCAACTGAAAGTAAACAACAAATATGGCATACTTCCGTTTATGAGTCTACTAAGTATTGAGTGGTTGTCTAATGCAAAGGCCGATGGGGCACCAGGTTCGCGGCCCCTGGTCATAATAACGGGCCGTAACTGGCACATGTGGAAGACTATATTTTTCTGGAGAAATGCTTGTTTCTGTGCCTTTTTGCAGTCATGAAAATATATTTGTTTAACAGTTAAGAACAGCAGCTTAAAATAAGGGTTGTACATCCTTGATGGGTATTCAATCATTTTTTCCAATATTAATTGTGTCACCCACAGCATTTAACAAGATTACTAAAATATTTTAATTTTATAAATAAATATACTGGTATTTATAATAATTATATAGTTTTTTGTTTATATTGCTTCTATTATATATATATACATATGTATATGACAGCACAGTAGATATAAAGATTTGCTCACTTAGCTTTTTATAAGTACCTATGTTTTTCACGAAGCGCCATAACGCTAATATGGTGAGAGCATGGTCAACGATTTTTATAGTATAATAATTTATCCAAATAGGAAGAGTTTATGCTTAAAACCTCAATATTTTTAAATATGAATATTGAGGTTTTAAGCATTTAAACATGCCATATTTTTTAATTAAATTAATTATACTATAAAATCAGTTGGTAGTGTTTTCAATTCTTTGACACTCTTTTATTTCTCGCATAATTCTAGTAGTTGCAGTGATAACGTATAATAAATAAAATGAAAAAACGTATTTAATTTTGGAATTTTTCAAAAATTAAAAAAAATAAAAAAATAAATTAATTAAAATAATACATGATTACTTTTATATATATATATATATATATATATAATAAAAGTAATATAAATAAAGATTAAACTATATAGTATATAAATAAATATTATTTAAATATAAAATTAAAAATATTTTAAGTAATATAAAAATACTATTGTTAAATATATATACAATAAGGTGATATAGAATAATATTGAAAAATATGTGAAATGAAAATATGTGTTGAAATACAGTTCCATCAAGTTAGTTTTAATTATATTTTAAATGTATTTTTATGTTCTTAACTGTTAAAAAGTTTAAACAAATATATTTTTATATTTTAAAACGAAACTGAACAAATAACTGTTATCCTCTCCCATTTCGTCCGAAAAATATATGAATTATACACATATACTAGATTTATTCTACAATTTATAACAAGTCTTCAATGCAATTGTTATTATAATAGAAGACTTCCTGACATAATTTATCAACTATTTTATTCAAGTGAAATTATGTAAAACAGTGTTTCGTAAAAACGGAGAAACAGTATAAAAATAATTTGTTGTTCCTATGGATATTTATTTAAGCTCACTTGATTATTAGTTAATTTAAATAATCTATATAAATATTAATGAATTTAATTTTAGAAATGATTGTTTTAAGTAAATAATTGTTAATCAACATGCATTATTTCATTATATTATAACTCGTTTCATTCAATTCATTTCATTTTTAATCCATATGAAACACAGAAAAATATATTTATTAATATAATTAGGAGATATAATGGGTATTGCCATTTATCAATTATTTTATTCGGCAAAGTTTTGTTAAGAAATAAAAGGAGTTAAATTAAAATATGTAATTATATAATATAATAATTATATGATATCTAATTATAATTTTTGTAATTATTAAATATAAACATTTCATCATAAAATTCTTAATTTCAACAATAGAAATTTTTAACGTAGTTAGAATAAAATCATAAGTCTTAAGAGAAAACGAACTTAACTGTCTAAGTTTTAAAGAGACAAAATGTGATTAAATTAAAAATACGAAAACGTAAACAATAATTTCAGTTATCAATTAATAAAATTTTATCCAAATTTCGTTATAAACTAAAAGTTTTAATTTAATTTTTAAAAGATCTAATCTAAACTCATATTTACATTATTTTAGGTTTTGTAACTAAGTTAAAAATACTAAAAATAACAGTTTTGTTAAGTTAAAAGGTGGTTTTCTGTCAGAATTTGGCTTGTGGCATATTGGCAATTTATAACATTTTTAGTTGCTTCAAATGTTAATATTATATTTAGACATCTTCTTACTTGACGTGGCTTACATTTAAACTGGTTACATTTATTTATTATTTAACTGGTCACATTTTATTTGGAAAATTTTTTAAGAAGAAAAATTAGTAAAATTATATAATTACTAAATGTAAACATTAAACTCTTAATTTCTACCATAGAGAAACTTTTATAACATCATAAGCAAAGAAATCCAACGAATTTGACTATTTAAGTTTTATAGGGACAAAAGTCATTAAATTAAAAATTTGAAAAAAGTAAACAATAGTTTAAAACATCAATCATTAAAAATGTTGTCCAAATTTCGTTCAAAATATATTTATAATATATATTTTTTCGTATTTAATTCAAAAAGATCTACTGCAAAAATTTATTTACGCTGTTTTTGTACTGTAACTAAGTTATAAAAATAACTAAGAGTTCTGTTAAGTTGAAAAGGTGATTTTCTGTCAGAATTTGGCTTATGGCATATTGGCAACTTATAACATTTTTAATTGCTTTGAAATGTTAATATTATACTTATCTTCTTTTGGGACGTGGCTCACATTTAAACTAGTTACACGAAAGAAAAATTCACAAGCAGCCAAACTGACCATGGAGACACCATTATAGGAACTTCCATTAAAACAACAGACATGCATAGACAAAAAATTAATTAAAATTTAATTTAATTAATAAAAAATTATTATTGCTAGTAAACAATAAATGACTCGAACATATGGTCTAATAGACTCTGTCTGCGCTTTCCTAGAACAGGTTGATTGGAAAATCTGACATAATTAAAACTTTTTGTAAACTAAGATTATCAAGTTAGTGATATTGAATAGTAAATTAATGCTCACTAATAAAAATTATGTAACATTAGAGAAAAAACGTAGAAGGAATTTGTAAAAGAGTCATTTAATTTAACCTTATATCAATATCGTAATTATAACTAATTTTTACATATAATATCTATAGTAATTTACTAATTATGAAACTAATTTATATACATACTAATAAAATACATTTGACATAATTAAAACTAAGATTATTAGCATGTTAGTCAGATTGAATCGTAAAGTAATACTCACTAATAAATAGTGAGTGTTACTATTTACCTTCTTTAGAAAAACTATTAAAAGTGAGTGTTGCTATTTTACTTCTTATAGAAAAATGTAGAAGGTAGTAAAATGAGTAAATGAGTAAACGTAGAAGGAATTTGTAAAAGGGTCATATAATTTTACTTTATATCAGTATCATAATTGTTACTAATCTTTACATATAATATATATAGAAATATACTGACTTATATACATACTAATATAATAAATCTGACATAATTAAAACTTTTTGAAAACTAAGATTATTAGCATATTAGTCAGATTGAATCGTAAAGAAATACTCATTAATAAAATTGTCTTCTTATATAGCATCACAGAAAAACGTAAAAAGGAATTTGTAAAAGCGAGTCATTTAATTTTTACCTTATATCAAAATCCTAATTATTATTAGTTTTTACATATAATAATACATATACTAATATACTAATTGTACTAATGCATAATAGTTTTGTAAACTAAAATTCCGTTTCTTAATTCTGTAAAATTACACACACTTTAAATTAAGTTAATAAAAACAAATGTTTTGAGAACACACAAATTCCTTTTATACAGTTTAAATCTAAAAATTTTCATATTAGAATTGAATAAAATTGCTCGGGGGCTACATGAAATGATGAATTATGAAATCAAAACAAAGTTACTTTTCTTGTGATTAAATAAATTATATCTTTTAGGAAGACAACTATATATTATCTTTTGCTAAAAGAAACGTTCGTTCTTAGTTTTCTTTACATTCTTTTGTCAACAGCTTAATTAAATAATTTTTATTTAATTACAGAATTCTATAATTCGAACATATTTAGTTTCTTTTTTAAAAAAATTAGATTCGTGTAAATAAATTATTAATTAATCAAAAACTGCTAGAAATATTTACTTAAGTTTGATTTTCATTGGGACTTAAATTTTGAATAAATATTTAAATCGTACAAAAAAAATAATAATAATAATAAAAATAAAAACTGAGAATAAAAAAGTGGAAAATATAGAGTGAGAAACTAACCATTTAAAAAAGCATCAAGACGAACTTTGTCCAAGTAAAAAAAAAAGAATTCTCGTTCGTTTAATTGAAGGGAATTCTCAATCCATTTTGTCGTTAATGAAAGAAAGATAATAACGTGGTCGTTTAAGGAAGAAATTCAACTTTTGCTTCGTTGATAAATCTTTTATTGATTAATAAGTAATATTTCCTATGCTAGGCAAATGAATATTTATTTTGCACTTTTCCCATTAATGACATCTTAAGGCAATTTTCATACCGAAATTGATTGAGCAGAAATATTAGTTTTTTTTTAACAAGGAAATTGTGAAGCTTATTTAATAAGTATACATTTTTCAACATAGTACTGCGCCCAAAAAAGTAAGGCCAATTTTTTTCAAAAATTCTTTATTTATTCTTCCAAATTTTGTTTTATCGTCTTCAAAGTAATCCACCGGACACAGTGCACTTATATCAACTTTTTTTCAATCCTCAATGCATGCTAAAAGTCATCCGCAGGGATGACCTTTCAAAGCTCGCGTCGATTGACGTTGAATCTTTTCAATCGACTCAAAACGGTGTCCTCGGAGTGATCTTTTGAATTAAAGGAATAGCCAGAAGTCGCACTGTGTGAATACGGTAGTTGTGGAACGATATGGGTTTCATTTTTGGCGAAACAGTCTCGAAGAATCAATGCAGTATGAGCTGGCGCATTCAGTGTTTTCGGTACCAATCGAGATTTGACGCTTTTTTAGGCCCAAAATGGAATTGTCCCATCCTTTTGAAATAAATCAGAATCAGAACCAACAGAATCAGCAAAGTCACTAATTATAAATCGACGGTTTGCAAGCACTAAATCTTTAATTTTTGGACGTGAGTTTCGTCGGTTGAGGTTGATGGTCTCTGCCTTCTTTGAACTGTTTATACCATTTTTAAACATTTCTTTCTGATATAGGAATGCTCACCGAATGCCTTCTGCAACATTCTATACGTTTCCGCACACAAAATTGAATGCAAGTTCTTTGCTCAATTAATTCAGACAAAAATCGCCGGAATCAGTTTTAGCGTCTCACAGAGCCAAGCGTAACTCAAACACCAATGAATATTTTGAGGTCAAATTTCCACAGATGTCAAGGACAGTGCCAGCAATCTAAAATAAAATTGAAATTCCATAAGCCCCGGAATTTTAAATTGAAAATTGGTCTTACTTGAGATAGTACAGAAGTAGTAGGTATACAATTTTCAACATACTTATTTTATTAATAATATATAATTATCATTATACTATAGTTATGCATTGTAAGATATATAAATATTTTTTAATATTATAAAATCATTTAAGGCAATTAAATATAATTTTATTAAATATTGATAATATATGTTACATGGTATTTTAAAAAAATTTAGTAAAATTAATGTGTAATAATAGTATGAATATTTAATACCAATTCAATACTTTTTGGAGTATATATTTTAAAGTACTGAAAACTATTTTGTATAAAGTTATTTTTATTCTGTCAAACCAGTTCAAGGTTTTTATAAGTGAAATCAAATGTTATAAGAACAAATACCTTTTGAAATAAAAACATTTTTCTTCAATTGAATCAATAAAGTGTTAATAGATCTGAAACTGTCGTTCTTATCACTCAGCTGCAGTAGTTTTTAAAGCAACTAGTTTTTATTTTAGAAAATTCTTGGTGCTTTGATTCTAAAATTCTGATAATATTTCTATTTTATGTTAAAGCAATTTAATTTTTTTTTTTCATACAAGAAAATAAAACTTGAAATTATTTATAAATTTAAAAATGTAATATTAATAAAAATCTATAAATTATAATTAGGTGAAGCTTAAAATTTATATTTAAAATAGTTTTTCTTATGAAAAATATTTTCTTTTTTGTCAAATAAAAAATTTCACATATTTATCTATACTCCACGAAATTAAGGAGCGTTTCTCCTGAAAATTATCTAAAAAAGCATTTATTACTGTCGAAGGTATGGGGAAACAACGTTTATACACCTATATTAAAAATAAAGTTGAAAACATATAATTAAATGTATAAAATGTTCATGTTGGACCAATGGCTGTCTGCTATTGGCAAATTCCAAAACAGATGTTTTTCATTTTATGGCCTAGGGTTGTCAGTCCAACGCCCAACGATCTACAGTCATATTAGATCGGTACCTATGGTTTAAAGTGGATTCCAAACCACTACAAATATCCATGGCACCTCCGGGACTCTAGAAATGTGGTACCGGAGGCCAGAACGCTAGTCACTCGGCCATCAGGCCCTGTTATTGATTCTAAAGATATAAAAAAATTGATTTCTTTCTCTCACGCTTTTTCTATATTGTTCATTGTGTGCAATAAAAAGCAGCAATTCTATAATAATAACAATAATATACGATAAATGTTTTTGAATTTGAAAATCTTGATTTTGAGTCGTTATAAATATAAAAATCTTGAATCATTAGCTAACTCAGCTGGTTTAACTTCTGGCTATAACAAATGAGTCCAAAACCCCTCATGCAAATTAAAAACGAAGCTAGTACTCACGAAAAATTCTCTTTAGAATTCTAAACAAGACTAGAAGAAGCCTGTTCAGTGCTACATTTGAAGCAAACAGTGTAAAATTTACACGGTGCTTCAGTTATCTAGAAAGAAATCTGGAAATGGTGATTTTTAGTATTCTGTAGTAAATAAAAGAATAAAAGAAAAAACTATTTCTAGTGAGCCATATGCAGAAAACAATCTCTAAACATCTTTCTATCTTAATCAGAATTTTTTTAAATTAATGTCTTATCAGGGTATTGGATGTTCTATTTCTATCTCTTATTTCTATTGTTACATAGCAAGTCTCACTGTAGATACACTTCATGCTATAGGAAAGATCATCTTGAGCTATTAAAAATTACAACTGTTCTCTTATTGTAAACTCTCTGTGCCGTCTATTTGCTCAAATGCTAAATGGCATTGCGAATTCTAGGTTAGAATACATCTATCAATAAAAATGGCTTCTGTATCGATGGGGGAGGCTTAAGCATTCTTTAATGACCATAAGCTTCGATTTGAATACTGCACACAGCAGTAGAGATTGGTAACTTTCATTTTAATAGAAAGTGCGACCTAAATGAAAATTCCACTTCAGGAGCAGGTGTGCTTGCTTTTAGTGACAAGCATGTAAAGTAGAATAGAATGGTATCATGAATTTAAAAGATAAGTTTAAAAAAATAATATTGTAAGATTAATAAAATGAAATCTTTTTAAATATGCATTTACTCTTTAATTTTAGTTGTTTTATAAGAATATATATATAATGCTACAGAAAAAATATGCATTTAATCCTTCAGGATGTTTTTCACATAATTTTTGGAGGAACTGTGTTGTAAAGCTGATTATAGGAAGATTTTGCATTCCTTCTTTCGAGGTTTTTTTTTCCACATCATTTTTGAGGGAATTGTGTTGTAAAGCTGTTTATATGAAGATTTTGCATTTCATCCTTAAAGGCTTTTTTTCTCACCATTTATGAGAAACGGTGTTGTAAAGCTGGTTGTAGGGAAGATTTTGAATTCATTTTTTAAGGTGTTTTTCACGTCATTTTTTGAGGAAATGTGCTATAAAGCTGATGGTATGAAGATTTTGAATTCCATCTTTCAAGGCTTTTACCACATCATTTTTGATGAATTGTGAAAGCTAATTATAGGAAGATTTTACATTCCTTTTTCAAAGCTTTTTCTGCATCATTTATGAGGAATTGCGTTGTAATGCTGATTGTATGAAGATTTTGCATTCCTACCTACAAGGCTTTTTCGCATTATTTTGAGAACTATGTTGTAAAGGTGATTGTAGGAAGATTTTCCCATTCCTTCCTTCAATTTTAGCCTATTGTATGAAGATTTTCCATTCCTTCCTTCAAAGCCTATTTTACATAATTTTTGAAATTGTGTTGTAAAGCCGATTGTAGGAAGATTTTGCATTCCTTTCTTTAAAGCTTTCTTCACATCATTTTTGAAGAATTGTGTTGTAAAGTTGAATGTATAAAGCAACAGTATAAAATAATATCAGGCTGTTCAGCTTAACATAATTTAAAGCAAGAATTTTAAAATCTTAACTAAAAGAAATAATTATTGGGAGAAAATAAAAATACCTAGTATTTTTAAGAGAAAAAAATAGTATTAAATCTATTCGAGCATCAAAAGTTAAACCATCTTTAGTATTTGAGGAAAAATTTCTGTATTAAATACTTCTCAAATATTTTTTTTTGTTTTTTGAAGTTAAGTGTATTCATGATCAATTAATTATTTACTTAAAAACTAGGATTTTTTTCGAAAACAAATTATACAATAAGTTAAAATTTTTCTTTGTAAAAACAAAAAAAAAAATTTTAAAAAAATTAAAAATAAAATTGTCTCAAAGAATGGATTTATTCTTCTCAAAATAATTATTTGAAAAAGTTTCTTTTTTTTTTTTTTTTTTAATTCAATTCATTCCTTTTCTTTTTCAAATATTTAAGTCAAGTAAATTGTTGAATAAAATAAATGGATGAATAAAAAATAAAGGCTTATGTAAAACAAATAGTTTTTTTCCTTTCAAATAAAAATAAAAACACAGAATGGTCATTTTTTTTCCACGTAATATGTACCATTAATATTTAACAGAGTCATTTTTATAAAAAGGAACACAATACAAGCAAACAAAAATTTCCCTTTTGATTTCTGAAAACAAACATATCACAAAATAATTTTTTTGTACAAATATAATTGGATTAGTAATTATCGCAAATTAAAGAAACTTCCATTGTTTTTCTTCAAGAAAACTTAATAAAGTAATTTAATTTATCAACTTACTTTTTATCCGTTGACATCATTGTGTACATATAAAAAAATGAAGGACTTTTTTTTTATTATAATTTCTTAATTCTTTTGTATTATAATTTAGAGAATGAATTTAATTAAAAAATAAATCCTTGTGATTAAATGGGTTATCGAATTAGCAAAATCAAACCTGATTGTTAAAAAAACTCTATTGGACAGTTTGGATAACAAATTGAGGAAAGATTATAAATGAAATGCAACGAAAAAAATCTGAGTTTCATCTGTGTTATTTTGCCATGTTGTGAATAATAAATAATATATTAAACTTTGCTCCTGTTTCAGTAACCTAGATATGAGGATTTGTATGTAATCTTAACAAAAAATTTTTTTATCGAAAACCATTTAAAATTTTCTCTTGCACAACTTATAATATTTTTTTTTTTTCAATTCCTCTTCCATAATTTTTTTTGTCAATTACTCCTCTTGATTTTTTTGTCAATTCCACCCACATAATATTTTGTCAATTCCTCATTCATGTTATTTTTTACCAATTCCACTTGCATAACATTTTTTTGCCAATTTCTTCTCCATTAAGTTAGATTCCCAGGTTCATTTGAAAGTAATTAATCAAGAATAAATTTAATATTTTTTATTTTAATTTGAGTTGAAAAAAGAAATGGAAAAGTCTCACAAAAATATTAATAAGTATTTAACAATTTTGTACATAGTCGCCAAATGAAACCGTAATTTAAACCTTAGACTATTAAAAATCTTTTTAAATGTTATATTATTTATAAATAATATGTAATATTCATAATAATAAAAAATTACAAATTAATAAATTTTGATCATAAGTTTTTAAAGAATTCACATATATTTTTAAAAAATAATGTATAATTGTTTTTTAGAAATAAGAGTAATTAATTATAAAAATATGTATACGAAATTAAGTCTAAGTATGTATAAAAAATCATTTTTTGCAATTAAGTATAAGTATATGAAATTAATTTTGAATTAATTATAGCATCCAATTATAAGTTTAGGTAATTTTAAAAAAATGTAGTTAAAAGCAAGGAATACCATTACATTAAAGGAATATCATTATCATCATTATTATAAAGAGAATATCATTACACATCATTATATAAAAACGGGCCTAATGGCCCCTTGGTATATATTTTGGGTATACAGGTTTTAGGTTCCACTCTTAATATTTAGGATGAAAAAAATGTACTCCTTTCATCGGAGTGCCTGATGGCCAGTTGGCTAGCGTTCTGGCGTTTGGTACCACAGATTTTTGGTTCAATTCCTGACAGTGCCATAGATGTTTGTTGGTTAGTGGTTCCGGAATCCCCCTTTAAACAGCAGGTTACGATCTAAAATGTTCATAGAGAGTTAAAAGATAACATCTACAGTCTCGAAATCTGCCAATAGGAAGACGACCTTTCCCCACCATGTGACTATTGGGTCACTGACGATGATGATGAAGACAAAAATCTATAAACGTTTTCCACTCATGCAACTGAATAAGCACAGAAGAAGAAAGAAACTTTCAGTTCAGTATGCAAAGTAAACATAAAGTTAAATAAAATATGGTAAAATATTTAAATTATAAAGACTAAAATATATTCCCTATATTACGGCAAATATTCGACACAAAAATTTTATTATCTTGTCCATCCCGTTCAAATGCAAAAACATCTATGTGATAAAAATTATTCAAATGCACATATTTTCAGATCTCTTTTACTTTATCTTCCTTATCCAGCAAAAAACTTCAAATGTTGCACCCGCAGTGAGCCAACTCCTTTTAAAATGTGACGACAAACCCAATTCTCTCCGGGTACCCTTGACTGCGCGTCACATTTTCCAAACCGTTTGGCTGAATGCGTTTAAGCGAACGATTTTGGATTCCATTTCGCTGTGCAAATATGTTGGCCCCCTTACGTGTCATTGTGAGCAACGTCGTAATTGAAAAGATTTTCTCAAATGTATGAAAATGTTTGGCGTTTACAAGTGGTTTGAGCAGATGAAGTTCTCCATGACAAAATTTATTCGGTTTGCGACGTTTTTTTTTTTTTTTGCCCAGCGGGACTGAAATAAAAGCAAATAAAGTATTCAAAAATTCTTTTATATTTACCAGTATTTAAGGAATAGCTAGCATACATATACACATTAAAACCTGTTATTCTAACCTAAATATGACATATAACGTTAGTATTTTTATACATATAATATCCAATATAACTTAAGAATAAATTATTAAAATTATATTTCTGTTTACGCATAAACTCGTTTCTTACACATTTCATATATGGTAAAACTTATTATTCATTTAGAAATTTGTTTATTTTTTACCCATGACCTAAAATAAAACTATAATTGAAACCAAAAATACTAATGGACAGATTAAATATATATATATTCATAAATGCACTATTTTGATGTAGTAATTGTCATAACTTCATTGATGCAGTCCTTATCATAAATTGTCATTGATGTAGTGCTTGTCATAGCTAGTCATTGATGTAGTAGTTTAAATACTTGTAAGCTGTCATACTTAATATAGTACTTGTAAATGCTTGTCATAACAACAAAGTTGCAATAAGATCATATACATTCTTCTTTTTCATTGGCTCAACAGCCTCAGCCGTCAGCCTACTTGTAAATTTCGAGACAGGAGATGCTTTCTTCTTATGGGGTAGGATTATCAGCCTTACTTCCAATTTCAAACGCACTACAGTCATGTTAGATTGGGACTTACGGTAAGGCTGTTAAGATATATAAAAAAAAAAGTAATCCAAGTAATGACCAAGTGAGTAGTGTGCATCTATAGTGCAAGATGATTAGCGGTTCGAATCCATTAAAAGGCATATATTGCAGTCATTCAAAAACGAGAAGACTCGATTGTAACAGATTGTAAGCGTGTGTCATCAGGAATCAGACTGCGACATGCGATTCTGGATATGCGATAATCTAATACGCAAATTAGGGACATCTAACTCTAAAAAGTTCTATCTGAATGCATTCACAAAGTCCTGTCGGAATACATTTTCCAAAAAGAAAGGAACTATTATTACAGAGAGGGCAAAATGGAATAGACAAATCATTTATAATGTAAATGAATAACAAAGATTGAAATGTTTAACTTTAAATGTTATAATTAAAAAAATTATAATAATAAATTCATTTAAAGCATTAATTTTATATTTTAAGATGTTGAGATGTATTTAAAGTACTTTTTAAAATAATAGCTAATTCTTAAAATTTAAAACACATTTGTTATTAAAAATTATATAAAAAAATTTGATGCACATAGAAAAAAAAAATCTCAACTATTTTAGAAACAGAAATAAGAACAATAAATTTAATGTAATATAAATAAAAAAAACCTTAGAGGTTTCAAAATATTATATAAGATTATTTATATTGTCTTATATTCTTAACTGATTTATTATCAATAAATCAGTTAAGTTCATATAAATTAATTTAAATGCAAGTAAAAAATTTACAAATAAAGAATACGAATTTTTTTCTGAGTACTTTATAATATCTTTTTTTTTATAAATTTTTCGTAAGCTTTTAGTAAGGAAAAATTTAAGAAAAATTTAAGCTTTTAATTCTTAAATGCATATCTGAATTCATAAATTATTTTATAATGTTGTTTAAAGCTTAATTTGTCAATTAAAAAGAAATTGACTTGAAAAAAAGTGTCCAAAAATAATTAAATCAACAAAAAAAAAAAAAAAAAAAAAAAAAAAAAAATAACGAATGGAATATTTTTTCCTTTAATGCCCAAATCTCATTAGATTTAAAAGCTTACAGCACGCTCTGAATTTATTTAATTTGCATCTTTACTTTTAAATATTTTTTACTGTTTTTTTTTTTCTACATTAATTGTTCAATAACAATGGCCAAAGTCTCAAATCAATTTACCTAAAAGTTTTCTCTTGCATAATTAATAGTTGAAATCCCGTGCTATAAAACCATTTACTGTTTGTCATTTATTATGTTGGGAAATAGTTATTTAGATAGAGTAAAAACGTCGTTGGTGCGTTTTTAAATCCTTTTATTTCAATAGAAAATAAATTGCTCTTTAAAACATCGTTTTATCACCTCAGTTAAAAAAATTTTTGAAAATAATTGTTAAATTAAATTAGTTTTCCGCAAAAAATCTGTTAAACCTTTTTTAAAAATATACATTTGATACGAAATTGTACTTAAGTAGGAATAAGTAAGATAATTTTTGCAAGTTATCATTTATAATTAAACAATATAATTATACTATATAATTTAACACGTATAATTTATTAATTAATGAATTATATAATAATTCATGAATATAATAAATTATGTAGTTTATATTATATAATTTAACAGTATTTCCTAATATCTTTTAATTTATCATTTACGATAAAATTAATTTTTTTTATAAGTAAAAATTTTTTTCTATTTTAAATGGATAAAATAAATTTAATTAATTATTAAAATTAGTAGAAAAGTAGAATTTAGTTAAAACATTTTAATATTTAGATAAAATTTAAAAATTTATTTTAAATGATTAATTGAATTTCTAAGTACTCAAATTTATAATATTACCTTTAAAATTTACATGAATTATATTTTTATACATTGTTTAAAAATTCATCTACATTCCTCAAAAAAAGCTTTATATTTAAAATTATTAGAAAAGTAGAGTTTACTAAAATTTTATCTAAATGATAAAATGTTTTAAATATTTATTTTTAAGAAATTAATTCAATTTATAAACACTCAAATTTATAATATTATCTTTAAAATTTACATGAATTATATTTGTATGCAATTTTTAAAAAAAATCATTTACATTTCGGAAAGAAGCTTTATATAAAAAAAAAGCAGCTGTTAATATTTTTAAAAGTTAAACGTTATATATAATCATTAAATATTAACGTTAAATTTTAATTTGCTTAACAACCTACGATGGTTAAACATTAAGTTTTATATTTAGACATTACTTTAGTTTTATTTAAATAATTCAATGGTTTCAGCATTAAAATTCAAACAAACGATTCATTTATTATCCTAATAGAATTAAATTTAACTAGTTTACTTTTTTTACACAAATTTCAGAATAAATCTTCCTAAAAATAAAATTAACAACTATACATCAAAACAAAAAAGAATACAATGTACCAACTATACCAATAAGCAATCTAAACAACAAAAAATAATTTATTCTCAAATATAAAAACAACATTTTTAATTTAATAATTTAGATACCTATTTGATTTATGTATTTTTAACATGTTCAACAAAATCTTTGAACCCAACCTAAATTAAATTATGAGGTGCGAGGGGAAAAAAAAAAAAAAACTTTTAATAAGTTTCTACTTTATAAAGGAAAATCAAAAAATTAAAAATAATAAAAATGTTGATACCTCTTTTGACATCATCCCTGTAATTGAATAATTTTTTTTTTTTTGCATTAATACTAATCCTTACGGATTGAATATTGATTTAATTACGAATGGAGGTTCTTCATTTAATTTCTACTTCAAAGTTGCCAAAAAAGTTAAATGCAATATCTGTCAAGTCAGTTAAAAATTATCTTCCGATGAGTTTAAATTACTTTGAGAATGCAATTAAACTTACCTTTCAATATGTAGTCAGAGATAAATTACAATTTAATTGTGTTAGTGCTGATATATTTTTTTCGAGACGTAAATTTAATAAGTTTAATTTAAGCTATACATTCATGTGTTTTAAATATAAAATGCAATTAAAAGCCTTATTCTTCTAAAAAATGTATTGGATAAAGGGGTAATGTAATACGAAAAATATTATGAGCCAGTTAATGAATTAACTACCATAATATGAGGATTCTTTCTTTTATGCTGTTGTTGCTATTAATCCCTCTGGTTCAGGAAAAAGCCTACACCAAGCCCAGAAGACCCCGTCGCAGGCGACTGCACCATGTCTAAAGGCTCGTGCTCACCAAGGTGAGAAGATGCAAGCGAAAAAAATTTGACCAATCACTAGCCTCACCGCGGTCGCCTGAAACCGGTTTGCAGTCCGCCGCCCAACTTTCAACTCGAAGCGGTTTCACTAGGCGTAATGCTATTTCTGACGTTTCGCTGTGAAGGGGTCGAAAAATTTTGTCGCTTGTCTCTTGAATCTGCATCTCTCGCCTCGGTGGGGAACGAGTCTTAAGAGTAATAAGCAGCTTCACTTTTTAGTGAGGAACCATGAGGGCTGAAAACTGACTAAACCTCAAGACAACGTTCTACGATTATATTAGACTGGGACCTACGGTTTAAAGAAGATCCCGAGCCACTACAAAAATTCCATGGAACCGTCGGGATTCGAACCTGTAACTAGTGGTACCAACGGCTAAGAGTTAGCCGATTGGCCATCAGGCCCTTTCTTATTAATGCCCTATCAAACAATAGTGGAAAAGATATTTTTAACCTTGGCTTACGATTCCAGTTTATTAAAGGTTGGTGGAATATATGCTGCTAATGAAAGTTTTGGACACTGTTTGAAAATTTAGTTAACAGAATGCTAACAGTTATTTAAAGACGAATCCTGACAGTTATTTGTCTTCTTGCTTCCTAGTCGCAATTCTCTTGTATTCTTAAGTTGTTGGTTTATAATTCCTTCTAAAATTAAAACTAAATGCCAAATTTCTAAACTAAACGTTGACAGAGCTCTATTATCACAAGATTAAGGTTGAAGCACCCCAAAATATGAAAATTTCTGCTGATGGCGTTAAAAAATACTAAAAATGGCAATGACTGCCCTGATGCCGAGCTTACTCCTCATCATGTCTTTGAGTGTTCTGTGGCACAGAGCGATAGTCACTCGGCGATAGTCAGGCCCCGTTAGTATTATTATATTATGATAATTATTGAGTCACTGTTTGAGAAATCATAAATAATTTGTTACAAAATTTTTTCTTTTGCATGAAGAAACGATGTATGAAAACCTGTATTAACGTATAACTAAAATGAAAACAATTTCAAGTAAAATATTATTTTATCTAATAATAACATTTTAACTATGATAAAGTTTTCAGAAATTTGTCTAAGTTATAAATTAATCTGTAATAAATATTACAGATTAATTATAACTAAAATATATCAATATAAAAGCAAATATATCAATATAATAAGTCAATATAAAAGCAAATGAAATGCAAGTATTTGTATCAATGTTTTAAAAATAAACTTAAAATAACATTGGGGCATTGACAGATACACGTATTTCAACAGAGAAAAAAAAAAAAAGAAAGATTCACACTTCTAAAAAGCATTTTTTCATTTTGATGAATGAGTCTTGATATTCACAGATAAGCCTCTTACTTTATGCTTTTTTTCCAGAATTTGAAAATATCGCCCATATTTTTTTAGACTTCCGTTACATGATTTTACGGATTATAAAAACCGTGACACTTTTTACAATAGCAGAATCCATTTCAGGGGCGAGAGGCTTTTTAAAAAATCAACTATTGCTTTTTAACATTTTTCAATCTGTGCCAAATACACCGAAAACCGCATGTGATAAGTATTGCCGTATTGTTCACGTGAGAGATCACACGTGAAAATGTAAAACTGAAAGCATTTGATGGATATGTGAATTTTTGTAAAATACAACGATACCGAAAAATAGATATAGATTTTAAAAGATTTTTATTCGGCCATTTGTAAACTTCAAAACACTGAATATGCCCGTCGGTTATGTGAAAGTGTTTTTCAAGTTGTGTCTAATATTTTCGTGATACGAGTTTGATGTTTATAAAGGAATGTCTTCTTTATTTTTTTTGATTTTAGAAGAATTGTGCGAAAGTTTTTTAGATTTGGTTTTGGTTTGTCGTTCAATAGTTATTTTTTGCACTCTTTAGGCTAATTAGACTGGGAAATATAGTGGATTTCGAACCACTAACAAACATCCATTCTACAGCCAGGATTCTAACGTTTTATCGAAGATTTACAAATATACAATTTTTATAAAACATTGAAATAAATTACATAAAAACAAATGAACGTGTTTTTGACGATGTAATGCTTTTATTTCCTTCTTCATTGAGCAATAGCATCTTAGTGGGCCAAGGCCAGTCTGCTACTGGCAGATGAGTTTTTACTGGGTAGGGTTATCAACACTATGCCCAACAGTCATATTAGACCGGGACCTACGATTTAAAGTGGATTTCGAACCACTACAAGCATCCATGTCACCGCCGGGACACAAACCCGAGGCATGAGATGTTTATTTTTTATGGGTAGGTCTGTCAGCCTTACGCCCAGCAGTCATATTGGACATTAAAGTAGATTAAATATATATAATTATTATTAAATCAATAACTATTATTTATTATAATTAAATAATCAATTATTATTAATTAATTAAAGTAATTATTATTAAACCAGTCATTTAAAAAGTGGATTCCGAACCACTACAGGCATCCATGTCACCCACCGGAGATGTTTTTCTTTTTACGGTGTGGGGATGTCAGCCTATGCCCAACAGTCATATTAGACCAGGACCTACAGTTTAAAGAGGATTCCGAACCACTACAAGCATCCATATCACCACCAGAACTCAGACGCCTAGAGCACTAAATCACTCAGCCATCAAATCTCACTTTTATTTTCATTATATATATATATGCACGCACCAGTGATGCAATCCAACCATAATTTCGTAGAGAAAGTAGTGAAAAACATATATTAGATCACTCAAAAATCCACATGTATCATAATAATATATCTTCAATCCTGAGATATCATTGAATTATCTTTAATATTAAACTTAAAGATTAAACCTTACATAGAAATCCAAAACTATTTTCAATTATAAAAATAATGGCCCATTTTTCTTGCAGAGGAAAAACAATTGCTCACTGTCAAAAGACTGAATTCTTTAAATATATATATTTAAAAATATTTTTTTAAAAGTGTTTCGTACTTCTATCACTAATTTCTATTGTGCGATTTACTGAAATTCAGGAAGGAACGACTATTCTTTAGTTGAACGGATCTGCTATTCTGAAAACGCTGGCTATACGAATACTCTTAGGAAGCTAATTACGGAACTGCCGCTGATTAGAATTCGGTCTCTGGATGGTGCAGTAAGTCTCTCTTAAATCCGTGAGTAAGCAGGACTGGAAGGTGGATTCTGCGAAGCGCGACTGAAACTGCGTAACTTGTAAGTCCGCGATCTTTTCACCTTTTTGTGAATATCAGCAGTTCCCCCGTATGTGCGCAGATGATTATATTTACAAAAGTATCTGAGCTAAATATCACTTCTAAGAAAATATTGGCATATATCTAGAAATATTATAAGAAACTCTAAATGAGTTAGAATAATTAAAAATATTATAAAAACAGTTATCTTTAATTCTGTGACCTTATTTTATAATCTTCCAGTTGGAATGAATTTGATACAATGTGAATTATAATTTTTCAATAACAGAAATTTTGTTCTGAGATCATTCACAACTAAAGTAATGGATGTGTAGCAGATTCAGCGTTAATTAGAATCCTTAATCCCTTGAAAAAGCTACCTCAACCTAAGGATTTATCGTTCTCTTCTTCCGTATATACCTACAAGCTTTCTGTTCTGCATCGCTTACTAGGGCCTCAAATCATGCTTATTATGTTCTCTCTGTTAATTATGATGCTCCAGTCTATTTAGTGTCAATAGACATTAAACTTTATTTTAAAAATTTGTGCAATCTATTTTTAAAAAATTACCTTTTACTATTTAAAATTTCAAGTATAGAAACTTAAGTAATTATTTCAAGTTTATACAGAAAATTTATAGAATAATATTTTTTTGTTAACTTAATTAGATAAATAAATGTTTAGTATAATGTTAACTTAATTAGTTAAATGAAAATATAATGTTAATTTAATTAGATAAATGAAAAGCATAATGTTAACTTAATTAGATAAATGACTAGTATAATGTTAACTTAATTATAAATGTATAGCATAATGCTAACTTAATTAGATAAATGTATAGCATAATACTAACTTACATTCTAGATATCTAGTAAAATGTTAACTTAATTAGATAAATGCCTGGTCTCTTAGTATGTTAAAAAAAAAAGGTTTACATTTTCAAATTCGTAAATATTAACAAGTTTAATTGATACAGAATTAACTTTCACAAAAATAGAGTTTTATGTAATTGAAATGAATTTTAAGAGTGAAAATGAAAAAGATGATAAAGATAAAAAAAAAAACATAAAACTTTCAAATATCTATTTGATTTAAATTTTTTATTACTGAATTACAAAGTTTGCAAACAAAAGCATTAATATAATACTTTTACTAAACATAAAAAACATGAAATCTGTAAATTTTCATTTTATTTTAATTGCGATTTATATCAAAGACGTTATTTTAATACAGGATTTCATTTAAAAACATCTATCATAATATAAAGCATCTATTTTGTACTTAATAAACGAAATTTTTTTCCTCTTAATTATTTCTTAAATATATAAAAACATAAAAATAATTTTACAAATGGTTTTTACTAATTTTATCACAATAACAATAACAATAAATCTATATTTCATATGACTGTTTGACTGCAAAATGAAAAAAATTTAAATTATCTTCTATAAACCAGATAACAAAATTAATCAAAAATAAACTATTCACTATGTACTACGAAAAAATTATTATTTTTAATTTATATAAATTTTACTTACAAAAATATTTATATTATTGATTCTTTAATAACTAACGTATTTACTTTTAGATCTATTCCTCTAATAAAATAAAAGCACTGCTTAAAATTTCATAATTCTCTATTTAACCTCCACTTATCTTTATAAAATAAAAAAATCTATATGTTTGTTGAAAACCTTTTTAACGTATGAAATCTTAAAATCTTCATAAATGATATAAAAAGCCAGGCGTACAAAGCGCAAAAGCATATCTTTCTCTAACACAAACAAGCCAAAAAACACGAAGCATTTGAAAATAAAAGCAAAATGATTTAAAGAAAACAGTGTTTTCAATCATCCCGGGTAATATTTCATTCACGAGCTATTTCCATGCCCCCTGAGGTGAAAATACAGACAGATGGTTTTTCAGTAAAATAAATCTAAGGAATAGATTCAATTTGCAAAATCGTTTGATAAATGCAGAAATTCGAACACACTGGCAAAGTGTTCGATAAATTTAGAAATTTCGATCGATCGAAAATACAAATTGAACATTTATGTAAGCAATTTTAACTTTGGTAAGATTTGGAAAGTAATTGGGTATTTAAACGTTTTATTATTATTTTTTTTACATTACGTTCTTCATTTTTTTATTATTATTATTGATTATTTTTTGATTATTGAACTTTTAGATTATTTTAATGAAGGTTTAACAATTGAAATAAAAGTTTCATTTGGATTTCAATTTTTTATTACTTAAGTTATTTAAAGCAATTCGACATTTATAACACACGAAAATTATTTTTTTTAAATTATTTGAAAATGATATTTAACATAATTCTGTTTTTAATTTAATACTTACTTCTTGTCTGTTCATTTGAAAAATATAATTGTTGTTTATATTATTGTTGTTTATTATGTATATTATTGTTGTAAAATATAATTGTTAATCAATTATTTTTAACTAAAATTTTAATTATTAGCACCATTTCTTGTCTGTTCATATGTAAAAATATATTTTGACTATAATAAAATATAAAATTATATTATATATATTATCTTGACACATTTAAATATAAGTTTATCATGTTTACCTCATAAGAAATTCGCATTAGTATTACTTGAAATTGCAAGTTTAAAATTTAAATTAGTAATGAAAGTATGAAAATTTTATGCATATAGGTGTAGAACGTTTTTATAATGACAACTGGAATTTTAATTATTATTAGATATTTTTAACTTTAATCAATTGTTCCCCTATTATTTTTTAACTAAAATGTGCTATCTTACGATATTATTTGCTTTGAAATATTTTCAATTTAACACACGACCAATATTATTTAACACGATTTTTTAAAAAGCAATAATACACAAATCTGGAAACAATTAAAAATATAAAAGGAAATTTTAAATTTCAATAGTAAGGAACATAATTTATAATTTAAAATTATTAGTTCAATTCAGACAACATGCCTTGGCTGGATATAATTTCCTAATTAGAATATTTAAAGTTTTAGAATTGGTAAGTGCAGTATGTCTAATTAGATTTCAAGCATTATCGTTAATTTAAACATTTTATAAACCACGATAATTTCTAAAAATCGTATAACGTTTATTAAATATAATTAATATAAAATATAATTAAATGTTAATATTAATATTAATAATTATAACTAAATATTATAATTTCTAAGTTATTTTCCATTTACTGGACACATAGGATACTCATATTAATTAAATTCATAATACAATTTATAATATAAATCTATCCAACATTTATATATATTTTTGTGAATTTAATAATAATACTACTATCTCATTTAAAATCAAGTTTCTATTTATATATGCCTATTTGTAGTTAAACATATATTACTAAATTTTGCCTCATTAAATTTCAATCAGAATTGATCAATAATTCCATCATTTGTAGATTCGAGGTAGTAATCCATAAATAATTCCTAATTGGTTTCTCATCCATTATTAATGCATACAATGTTTATTGTACCAGATAAATAAATGTTTTTCAATCAGAAACATCGTTAATTCTTTTTACAATGATTGATAATAATTATTTTAATATCGATTTATAAATTGTTTTTATAATTTTTCAAAAGAATTTCAGAAAATTGAGCTTTAAAATTGATTTAAAACTTGTAAAATTAATCAAAACCTTTTCTTAATATGGCTAAAGTTTTTTTAAAAACTTTAATCTGACTGGCTTCCATATTACCTTTGTATAAAATTCTTAAAATAAATGTCTTAATTAACATAAATATATTATATAATGCCTGTAAACAACTTAAACAACTAAATTTATTTAATTTACATAAGGAAAATATATATTTTTGAATTCATCTTCTTCTAATTTCTATCAGTACATTCTTTTTACATATATTCTTTAGTATTATTTTGAAATAAAATACAATATTTGTAATTAATTAACAAATTAATAATATCAGTAAAATATTTCTTTTATGAAATAAAGAATATTTCTGCATTTTAAAAATTATCAGATATATATTTTATTTTTGTAATGTCTAATTATTTTTTAAAAGTTATTTTATTAATATAAATAAATTTCTATGCATATTTATCAGTTCCAAATTTTTATTGATCATCAAAATGTCTAACAAATAAAAATTTTCTTGCAATTAAATAAATATGACATTTTCAAATGACTCAGAAAAAAATTATTTGATAAAAAAACTTACTTTTGAGTACTATGTATTCTTCATTTTATAAGGAAAACATTTCTCGAATATTCTTTTTCTTTCTTCCCGCTTCTTGCTAAATATAAAACTAGAATAATAATAAGAACACTTCTGAATCAGAACTTTTATTAAGATCGTCTGCTTTATGAAATTGTTTTTTAAAAAACATCTGCTATTGACGATTTTTTTATTGAAGTACGAACGATAAAATTTGCATAAGAACAAATCTATCAAGCTTATTTTTCAAAGTAATGATTGTATATCTTATGATTATATGCATACGCGACAACAAATAATTTTCTTGGATTTAGAACATTTTGCAGGAGATATCGTCTCAAGAAGTCAGCTATTTTGAAGTTCAATTATGCCTAATTTTATTTCTGAATATTGGCAGTTGCTTCTAATATTCTGATAGCTCCAGGATACAAAAACGAATTCAAAAGAAGTAATGAATTTGTATTCATTTGCTTTCGGCTGGTGCTTTACGAATTCCAGTTTATGAGTTTTGAATCAATGCATTTTAAATTCATTGCCACTCAATAGTATTCATCACTGAATATTTCTTTTGTTAAAAAGTCTCCATTTTACAGTTTTTTTTAGATAATAAAAGACAAATTGAGGGAAAGAAAATTCTTTTATTTAAGAAATTTTCCCTCTAGGTATATCCATAAAATTAAACTAAAAATGTAAAAATAGAACTAACATAAGATTTGCATAAAATGTCACGTCAAGCATAATTTCATGTTTTTAGAAATTCGATATTCTAATATTTTTGGCTTTACTTGTAATATTTTTTATCTTTTTTCTAATATTTTTCTCTTTAAAAAAAAATTGCGAAGAATATAGATAGCAAAAAAAAAAACAAATAAAATTCATGTTTTATTTTTTTTGGAGTGAACAATTATTTTAATTAAAAAAAATGTTGTACAACTGAAAATGCTTATTTAATAATGATTCTTTTTAACTTTTATAATTTCTTAGTAATTGTTTAGTGATATTACCAACTGAACTTCAAAAGAATTAAATTAAAATATTTTTAATTTATTCAAGTTATTCAAAGTAGTTAATCTTCCATCCTTCTTACGTATTATTTGAATTTCATATTATTAGGATAAAAACAATCCTAATAATATGAAATTCAAATAATACGTAAAAATTATTCAATTTTTATAAATAAAAGCAGAAAGTATTGTATATGCTAAATTTGTACTATTTTGTAACTTGCATTTTAAAAATAATATATTACATAAAGACTAATTATATATTCTTGATAAAAATTATAGTTGTACATAACATTGACCATTTTAAAGATTTTCAAACTTTTAGAAAAATCAATATGTATTACAACATTCAAAAATATTCAATGATATATTTAAGAGTAACGTCAATGACATATTTATTAGTAAAAATTACTTTCAAATATAAAAATAGAATTTAACTATTTGTCATTTGAAACATTTCATCAAAAACTGTTTTTGGTCAAAAACGATAATTTAAAAAAAAAAAAATGTCAAAACAAAATTAAAGTTAACAAGCTTTCTCTTACAGCATCTCATTACAGTAGAAAAAGCAAACAAAAAAAAAATTTGGCGAAATTAAATTAGCCAAAAAAAAAATTAGAGACACAGTATCAATCACTTTTGGCATTAAAACAGAATTGGCGCGCAAATTTGTCATAATCATACGGTTTTGCGCCAAAGATCTATAAGCTTAGATAATCTTTAGTTTTTGTCTTAGCAACAAAAATTGATTGCCGTGATGAATCTTCCAACGCTGCCTTTGTTTTTCGATAAATAAAAACAAAAAAAAAACGCCATTGTAAATTAAAATTTCGCCCTTGGAGCAAATAGTGATCAATTGACCCTATGACATTCAAATTACTGTGTTTGTAATCGATTTTCTAGACTTTACCAATTCTTTATCGATTTTTATTTTGTAAATTGATGAAAAGTAAATGTTTAGAATTTAAAAAAATTAATTTTTAATTCATTTTTTAAGAATTTCAAAATCCTTTGCTTGGAAATTATTGCAATGAAGAAATAATTATTATTTTTGAAAAACCGAAATAGAAGTATTAATAAGTCTTTACATATTACATGATGTATGCAATATTTAGGTCACTTATATTACTAAGGTGTCTGATGGCCGAGTGGCTAGCTCTCTGGCGCTCGGTACCACAAGCTTCAGTTTCGTGTCCCGGCGGGGCCATAGATGTTTGTAGTGGTTCGAAATCTACTTTAAACCGCAGGTCCCGATCTAATATGTTGGGCATAGGGTTGACAATCCTACCCGGTATCTCCTATCTTTATAAAAGGATAAACTGTACAAATAACTTTATAGTAATGCAAATGAATTGCTCATCGTAGAAAAAGCGGCATGACAGCCAATTGGCTAGTGCTCTGGCCTTTGGTACTACAGGCTTCAGGTTCGAATTTTAACTGCCCGGTCTAATTAACCTAAAGGGTGCAAAAAACTGACCGTAGAGCGACAAATCAAACTGTCGTAGTAACGTTGTAATTTAAATTAAATTTCGTCACATAATTATGTGTAATGAGATAAAAAATAAATGCGATACAAAAAGCAATTTCTTAACCAAAATCTTTTTTAAATTTATCCTAAAAAGGATGCTTGTCTCTTATTTAAGTTAAATAAGTGTTAAGGCTTAAATATATATGTAAGCTATCTTGCTAGTATTATACTTTAAGGAAGGGCAAATTGAATATTTACTATGCAAATAATTTTCTTATTGTAGCAAAACTTCCATTTAAACTAAATTTCATCATAGAATTATGTGTAATTCGTTTATTAATAAGATAAAAAAAAAAAAAAATAAAGGCAATATAAAAAAATAATTTCATAATAAAAGTTTTTCCTTTTAAAATATATCCTAAAAGAATATTTGCTTCTCATTTTAAATTAGTAAATAATAATAATAAATAAGTGTTAAGGTTTAAACATACAGTGTAAGCTATCATGTTAAGAATTATACTAGATACTAGAATGATACTTAGAATTATATAATATATCCTTCTATAAAGGATAAACTACATAATTACTATCAAATAATTTTCTCATGGTAAGCAAAACCTATATTTAAATTAAATTTCATCATAGAATTTTATACATTTCACTTATATTTTTTTCCCTTGATTAAGTTAAATTTCCTCTTGAAGTTCTGTAACCGTAATTCAAACTTATAATAATGAAATAAAGAAGAAATAAATACATTATCTAAGTTTATTCCTCCAGGAAAATACTTAATATCCCTTTTAACTTATATATCTAAATTAACAAACTACTGTATCAACGTACTTCGTTTCTCTCTCGAAGTTCAGCGAGGTTATATTGTGATGGAAATAGGAAAGGAAACTTTTTATTGTGATAGAACAGACACTCGGTTGTCCCAGTATATATTCGCCAAGTATTTACGAGTGTCCTCTTTGTTGGCGACGAAAGATGAAGTTTACGACCTTGTTATGCGAGTAGGAAATATTTTCAAGGTGCCTTGTTAAACTGATGATGTGACTCTTTAACCCCTATCAGTATAAATGATTTAGTCATACCATTTTCAGTCGAAAATTTTGTTTCTATTTGAAAATGTCGGTTTTGAAGGATCATGGTATACTTTTTTTTTATTAAATAATTTTTAAAAAATAAATACATAGTAGTATATATATATAGAGAGAGAGAGAGAGGAAGAGGAAGAGAGAGTGAGAAGGGAAAAAAATATTATTAAGACTAAAAAATATTCTAATAATAAGAATGTTATGTATGCAAATATTATTATAAAGACACTGTTATTGTCATTATTATATTTATATAAGTCAGACTAACTTTAATGATTTAGTCGTACGATTTTTCAAAACAAAATTTTTTTTTTGAAAATTTCGGTTTGAAGAATCGATACATTTTTATAAAAATATTTTTTTAAAGTAAATACATAGTAATATATATATATATATATATATATATGTATATGTGTGTGTGTGTGTCTATGGGTGGGTGTGGGTGTGTATAGATAGATAGATAGATAGATAAAGAGAGAGAGAGAAAATATTATTATTAAGACCTTTGAAAAAATATTACTTAATATTAAGAAAATATTATTATGAAGACACTATTATATTTACATATTACTATTCTATTTTCTGTCAAATAACAAAAGTCTTGAATATTGCAGAACCTGATGCTAAATAACCATTTTATTTATTTGTATCATTATTATTACTCATAATGCTTTTGTATATTGAAATGATGTAAAAATCCTTTTTCATAAAAATGGGAGATTTGAAATTGTCATATTGTTATTTACTACTTTATACTTTAATATTTACAAAAATATTTAACGAGGCTTCCGAAATGATTTAATTACGTCTTTTTTTTTTTTTTTTTTTGTCTTTAATATAACAATATTGAAATATGTATACACTCAAGAGCAAAACATTACAGGACCACCCATACATTTTGCAATGAACTCGCCTGGATGACGGGACGGTATTTAACTGGTACTAAGTGGTATTAAACTGGTATTTAACTGGTATTAAGTAATCCATGCCAAGGCGGGTTGAAGCTGGCTGTTGAGCGCCAGGTGAGCCAACTCGTTATTGACAGGTGGTCATAATGTTTTGGCTCTGAGTGTATATATATATATATATATATATATATATATTAATAATCTATTCCTATTACTAATAGCCAATAATTTCTAAGAAATGTCGAGTTATAATGTTTAATATAATGTTTTCGAGTTATAATTTCAATTTAACCCTTTACTTATAAAATATAGTAATAATGCCGAATTAGAATGTTTTATAATATTTAATGTTATATAATATTTAATGATATAATGTTATATAATGTTGTCGAGTTATACTGTTAATGTTGACGAATTATTATGTTAATTATATAATGTGTTTAATGTTTCCGTATACCTTAACGTTTACACAACGAACTTAGTCTAGGTTGCAGGACTGACTTGTTTAACGTTTTACGGATTTTTGTCCTTAGGCTAGTTTGTAAACATTGTAGTCTACCGACGCACACCGAATGAAACCCCTGAAACAAAATGACAATGGATTAAATAAAACATCAGCTAGTTCCCGCCGATTCTTTCAAAGAGTACTTATGTTATTTTTAGCCCGACGAAACCTCAACGACGGTAACAGCCTCAGGAAATAAACCTCGGGACCCTCGCCACCAAGTTGTTTTGGTACTCGAAAATGACCGCGACTATTACGTCAATGATGAGCGAAAGAACAAAAAGAACTCCTATACTACCCGGAAGACTTTTGGAACATAGTAGAGTTGCCACTACGAATTTAGAAATTTCAAATCTCTTTCAGAAATGAATTTTCAAAACAAAATTAAGTTTAGTTTTTGACATTTATTCTTGCACTTATATTTTCTTATTAATTATAAAAAGTTAATAGAATAATAGTTTTACAAATCAAATTTTGGGTACAATTACTCATTCTATTTATTTATTTTTTTATTACTAAAGTTATTACGTCATTGATGAGCAAAATCATTTCGAAGAACAAGAACTCTTATATTACCCGGAAGACTTTAGAACATAGTAGAGTTGCCACTATGAATTTGGAAATTTCGAATCTCTTTCAATAAAAAATTAAATAAATTTAAAAAAAAAAAAAATTTTTTTAATCTTTAAATAAATTTTCAAAACAAAAAATTAAGTTTTAGTTTTGACATTTATTCTCCAACTATATATTTTCTTATTAATTATAAAAAAGCTAATAGAATAGTAGCTTTACAAATCAAATTTTGTGTACAATTGCTCATTCTATTTATTTATTTTTTCTTACTAAAGTTATTACGTCATTGATGAGCAAAATCATTCGAAAGAACAAAGAACTCTATATTACCAGGAATACTATGGAACATATTGTAGTGTCGCCACTATGAAATTAAAAATTTCGAGTTATTTTCAAAACGAAAATCAGGTTTTAAAAAATTAAGCTCTGTTAGTTTTCGACATTTATATTGTTTGTATATTTTCTTAATAATTATAAAAAATTTGATAAAACAGTACAATCAGTACAACAGTACAGCTTTACAAATGAAATTTTGTTTATGAATGCTACTATTTATTTATTTACAACTATATTATTTATTACTAAAGCTATTACGTCATTGATGAGCGAAATCATTCGAAAGAACAAAAATTCTATACTACCCGAAAGAAAGACTTTTTGGAACATAGTAGAGTTGCCACTACGAATTTAAACATTTTTAAAACAAAATCACTTAATCAAATTAAGTTAGATTAGTTTGCAACATTTATATTGCTTGTATATTTTCTTAATAATTATAAAAAATGTTTAAGAGAACAGTAGTTTTTGCAAATAAAATTTTGTTTACAATTGCTCATTCTATTTTATTTATTTACGACATATTTATTACTAAAGCTTCATACGTCATTGACGAGCGAAACCTTCGGAAAGAACTCTATACTATTCGGAAGACTTTTAGAACATAGTAGTGTTGCCACTGAATTTAGAAATTTCGAGTTTCTTTCAGAAATAAATTTCAAACAAAAATCAGTTTTTAAAATTAAGGTCGGTTAATTTTCGACATTTATATTGTTTATTATTTTATTAATAATTATCAAAAAGTTGCTAAAACAATAGTTTTTACAAACAAATTTTGTGTGCAATTGCACATTCTATTTTTATACTATATTGTTATATATTTACCATCGTTACTGTATTTATATAATTAACATTACTATGTTTTTGTTATTTAAATTATATAAATTTTAAAATTACGATTAGATTTTTGGCAAATTTTTGCAAGGTTTATTGATTTTTTTATATTTAGAACAATATATATATATATATATTACTCAAATAAAAGTAACTTTTATCCTTAAGATATGTGCTAACTTCTTTTTCCCATTTCATTATTTTACTTTTCAATATATGTTTCGGATCAAAATTTTGAGAAATTCCTTAATTTGACTTTAAATAGTTAATGAAATATAAAAAATAAATTTACTGAAAATATTTATTATAAAAAGTTTGTTTTAAAACACTAATACAAGTTGAATTTTTAAGTTTATAAAATTTCTTAGAGTGTTAGTAATATTAATAGGATACAGAATTTAATACTTTTGTTAAAACAGTTATAAATCTAAGCAAAATCGGAAATTAATATGACAGCGTTATGGATATTTGATGAAGTATCCTAAAATGTGTTACATTTAACAGTGTAGTTCATTTAACACTTAATTGCATTAAGAAATTAGTTTGAAATAGTTTACATTATGAAGCAAAGATATAAAACTCTGTAGATTGAGCAAATTTTAACTTTAAAATAAAATGAGTGAGAATTCTTATGTTTGTATAAACTTGCTACAAACAAAATATTAAGGCATTTATTCCATTCAAATACTTCTGTGTATTGTGCGTATGTGTGTTTGTGTTGTGTTATGTAATTTTCAATGTTGCATTAACTGAAAATGTATTCCTGAAATTTTTTTTTATTTAGTTTATTCTCGAAAGTTAATTTCATTCCTTTATGTATTTTTATTTATTGTTTAATAATGTAATAATCTTAAAGAATATTTTTAAAAAGTTTTAAGAATTTGATTTTTTTTTAAGTTATAAGGCCCATAAGGTCAAATTTTAAATTATATAAAATATAATATAAAACCATACATTTTCAAATTGAGTCATGGAGTTAATTAAATAAATATCTTTTCATGATATAAAAAATATATTTGCTTAAAAATTTTATAGCATTCTTATAAATACAAATCTAGAAAAAGTTTATTGCATTCTTATACATACACATCTAGAACAGTTTTTTATTTCATTCTTATAAATACAAATAGAATGAAATGAATTAATAAAATTTATAAAATCTAGAAAAATTTTATTGCATTCATATAAATGTAAATCTAGAAAAGTTATTGTATTCTTATAAATACGAATCTAGAAAGATTGTACTGTATTTTTTATAAATACAAATCTAGAAAATTTTTATTGCATTCTTATAGATACAAATCTAGAAAAGTTTTGTTGTATTCTTATAAATACAAATCAGAAATATTTTATTGCATTCTTATAAATACAAATCTAGAAAAATTTTTAATCCATTCTTATAAATACAAATATTGAAAAAATTTATTTTATTATTCCAGAAACAGAAAATGTTGTCCGACAACTATCATACATACTTAACCCTTTTTGGACTGCTTTTGTTCGCTACTCTTGTGAGCAGCCAGGTTTAGGATTGGAAGAGTAAGTATTAGTTCCTTTTAAGCTTGAATTATAGTTAAATTTTTTTATTAATCTACTCCATCAATTATTAGCTTATTTTTCTTAGTATTCTTATTTTTATACAAGTTATTGTTATTATAGAGAATTAAGTAGAAAACCTGAGACATGTTCTTTTCAACAAAATTCAATCCAGAATTTTCTTTTAAAATTGTTCTGATGTAGAAATAGCTTATATGTAAATTAATTTATCCATTTTAGGATTTGGAAAAAAAAATCTTAATCAGAGCCTTACATATATAATATTCGAAGAATAATATATAAGATCTATAATAATTTGTTCATTGATATGTTGTGGATACGAATACAAGTGAGCAACATGTTAAAAAATGTAAATGAGTAATCAATCAATTAATAAGAATGGCAAATGGTAGAAATCTTCGTCACCACTACAGACTATTATACAGGCCAAGGTAGTCTCCATGTGCTTCTTCCCTCTGACTCTGCTTCTTCCCTCTGACTCTGCTTCTTCCCTCTGGGGCAACAGATCACCATCTGTTGATTCTCTGACACTTTAGATCTCTTTCGATTGAATCAACCCATCTGGTAGAAAGCCTTCCCTCTTCTTCGGGTTGTCTTCAATTGCTGAAAAAGCAACTTTAAAAACATCAATAGCATTACTCAGGCACCACTCTTAAACAGTTCGAACATTCCATGTGTCAAATTTCAAGTCCTTATTCGTTCCATGTCTTTTGAGTGTAGTCAATCCGGAATTTGCACCTGGAGATTTCTGAATCAGGTTTTTATTTACAAGATATGGTGATCAGCTCTATGCCCCAACCCCCAACCTGGAGGACCAGGGTACCACTCTTCGTCTGGCAATTCTCCACAGACTTTGGCCGGCTTGGGTAACCCTGCCACACTAATAATTGGGTTACAATTACTCCCAAGCCCGCCCACCACGACAACAAGGTGACGGCACCATCGAAAGTGGGAAATTGAAGAAATGCACTGAGAACATTTTTGACAAATAACTGGAATCAGAGATAAACATTTTGTGTAAAATAGTAAACTAAGCTGAAAAATGAACCACAAATGTATGTTTAGAATAATAATTAACAGACTGCGAATAACAAATGATCGATCGAAGAACAGGCCAATCTGGAATAGACTTTGATAGACAGCCGAAACTCAACCTGACTTCAGAGTTGACTTTTAGAAAAAGAAAAGGATATATGAATAAAAGAAAATATATAATGCTGTTTATCATTTGAAATTTTTACAGTCATCAAAATGTGCTTGGAATAATTATAAATTTATTTGTAAATACTGTTATGCGGATTTACTTGTATCTTACTTTTTTAATACAATTTTTTTCTTTAGAAATGTAAAAGAATTACTAGCCAGACGAAAAAGTCTAGACTACGTACGACAGCTGGTGGAAGACATGGACAATCAGCTAAATAGACTGCAGTAAGCTTACATTGATTGATTTTTTAAACATAAGCATGTATTGATTGATTGGTTAACTGGTTAAAAACATGGGCAATCAACATAGATTGCAGTAAGCATACATTGATTGCTTTTTAAACATAAGCATACAATTGAGCAGCCAGGTTTTTAATATTAATTTGTTTAATATTAATCCTGTATTAAGTATTATAATTTTCTGTGCTTGCTTGAAAATCATAATTATTCGAAAAAAGTGAGTTGTTTTATTATCTAAGTGGCTAATTAAGTTACTAAAAACATCAAATTATGTTAACTAATTAATATGATATAAATATGGCTTAATATTCGGCTATTTAAAATGACATTTATTAATATTCAGCTATTACATTTTATCAATAAAAACAGATGCATTAATTAAAACTAAAGACATACTAATATTTTGAAAAGTTTTTTTCAATGACTAAAAATATAAAATCAATTAAATATAAAAGAAATAATTTATATACAATTTCTTTAAATAGCAAAACAACGTCAACAACAACAACAAAAAAATAAGATAAAATTTTTTCATGATTTGAATAAGTTCCAGTAGTACTGAATAGAAAAACTGCATGATAACTTATGAAATAAATATTTCTGGAAACTGTGATCTGATATTTTTATACATTTAGAAAAAAAAGTACCCAAAATGGTATGTAATTGATACAAATTATATAAACCTATCAATAATATCGAAAAAAACAACAACTGCGTTCCATATCATTCGAAAAACAATCATGCAAATTGGGCGAAACATCGCATCTTTGCAATTACAGAAGATAATTGTGTTTCAAGCATTCAAAAGAAAATGCATTTATCTGTCATTTTAATCTTACATAAATAAAAAATAGGAAAATAATTTACTGAGGAATAATATTTTTTTTTTTTTTTTTTTCGTACTTGCTGCCGGTTAAATTAAATTTGTTTTTGGTACTATTTTTCTCACTGAGTAACAAAATGATAATAACATCATGGATAATATTCCATGAGTATAGTTTTTTTTTTAACTAATGATAAATTAGTTCACCATAGAAAATGTTGCGTAGGTGGAATAAACCATCTTCTAAAATTCATTAAGGCTTATTTTGAAAATCTTCATTCATCAATTTTGTTTGTAATATTCCTTAATTGGAATTGATATTTAAAAAAGAAGCAAATTTTCTGAAAACAGATTCACTACTAAAGAAGTGAAAGAGTCTTTAATGTTTACAATTTATGTAAACTTATTTAATTTATTACTTATTTAATTATTTGTTAATATTTTATTGCATTTATTTAATCTATTATTTATTTACTTATTAATTTATTATTTTATTGGATTTCTTTGATTTATAATTTATTTAGTTATTATTTATTATTTTTATTGAATTTTATATAATCTATTATTTATTTAATTATTATTTTTATTATTTTATTGAATGTATTTATTTGTTTGTTTTAAGAATTTATTATTCGCTATAAGGCTGATAAAAGTGGACTTTTAATATCGTAATAAAGGAGTATTAATTATAAAATAATGTTAATTTAATTATAAAATATTATTATTAAATAAATGCTTTCTTGTATTATTAATCACTTAAAAAATTGAATAGTGTGAAAATTATTAAGATTCTTAAAAAAATATTGTAGCAATTTCATATGATGAGGCATAAACATAATTATAACAAAATATTTAATAAATAAATTTACATAATTTCTGACAATTTATACACAAATATGGGATTTTATTACAACTTTGATGTAAAATAATCCAATAATTAATAAATTTATTAACTTTTATAATCATTTTTATTATGTTATTTCCTGATACATGATTTTGCTGCAAGAATCATTTTCTTGGTATTTCCTTCTGAAAATTTTCTTTTCAGTACATCCTGTATGTATCATATTACACATTATATCCTATGTATACTGAATTGTTTAGCAAGATAACGAATACATGTTGTTTGAGTTGTATTGTTTGCATTGTTTTTATGTTTCGTATAATCAGTTATGTCCTGTCCTGTTTTGTCCTGCAAGTTCCATGTTAATTTTAGAAAGCGTACCTGCTACGTCAACGCCGGCATGTCCGACTCCTGCGACTACAAAGCCCTGGTCAAGGGACCTCAACAACGAGATGACCTGGAGCGCCGGAGAGACTCCCCGGAAAGCGCAAGAGGAACGGAGATGCCCTCAAGGAGTCCCCACGCCGACATCGGCAGATTCTTGAGATCTATGAGAGGTCCTGGCTGCCAATCACAAACGCCGATAGAAGACCTCTGTTCACATTAATCCAATCAGGATGCTTCGTTGTGTCTCTTTGTTTTTGTTTGTGGTAAGTGTTGTGGCTGAATAATGCTGTGATGTTAAAGTGAAATATGAAAACTTCGTTTGTGTATTTAATGTCATGTGAAGATTTATAAAAAATAATCAATGGCTAAAAGAAGGTATATGAAGTTGGATTATTAATGTTCGATTTTTTTTTCAGACTTTGTAAATTTTTAGAGATTTATTGTTATTTTTTTCAATCTTCTTCCCATTATCCTTTTATTTTTCAGATTTAGATAACAGTAATTAAAATCTATGTTCCTTTTGTATTATGGTTAAGACAATGTACAACTGAATGCTGTTGGTTAAATTCAGATCAGTAAATTGAATTTTATGTTTCAAATATATATATATAATAGGATATAATTATTTAAATAACAATTCATCAGATACTCTTATTCATTATGTGGTGTCTGAGTTTGTATCTTTTAAATATTACAAAACAGGGCATTTAATCACCCTTATTTTTGAAATTATTTTTTAAATTTAAACAAAAAAATTGCACAATTTGCTCCAAAATCTTAAGTACAATCTCTTACAAACCTGCAATACCATAAGGAATTCATCAATTCACATATACAAAATTGATAAAAAGAAAAAATTGAAGATTCCACAAATTCCTCCAAGGCTCCAGAGGAATAAACTGCATTTTCAATGAAGGAGGAATAATAATGCATAAAAATTAATATGTCATCAAAAAATCCAAAAATATTCAGATGTCCCCAATTCTGCCTCAAGCCCCATTCAGCTTAATCTTTTCATAATGGTGTCTTTCAACAGCAAGTCTCATTAGCAGACCTCGTCTTGGATATATGTTATGTGTTTGTTATTTCGATTTTCTTTTTGATCTAGACTCTAGAATATATAGAAAAACATTATAGCTCGTAATATTTTTCAATCTTAGCAAACGTTCTTGCTTCTTGCGCTTGCCCGGTATGGACTGCGATTATGGCGGCATCCCAGGTAGCAACAAAGACCAGAGCTTCTGGGTTGGTGATGACTCTCCTGGCAAGAAACGGAGCTACCAGTACAGTTGTGACTTCAAGGTTGGAAATCCAGAAGGTTGTTTGGGAAAACTTGTCGATGGGGATAAAAAGGATAACTCTCACTGGGGTGATCCCGATGGTCCAGGAAAGAAATAAAGGGATAAAGGAATACTGAACGAAAACCATGATAAACGCACATTGGACAAGGAAAAAAATCCCGTATGGTAAAAATTTCGGATGTTTACATGATTGATAGTTTCTTACATCTTAATTCTTGGTGGTGGTCTATTATCTTTCTTCTATTGCCTTTCTTCAAGAATTATGGTTATTTAAGTTTAGTGATGGCTTTCCTAGTTTGTACTTGGCGACAATAGATCTTTACTGTCTTCATTTTTGTGTTAATGCCTTTCTATTGGTTTTTTGTTGATGGTGATAATTTATTTCTTCTAGGTAGTGGTATTTCTAGGTATTTCTTCTAGGTGGTGGTATCTCTCTATTATCTTCCTTTGGTGATAGCATTTCTCTATCTTCTTCTTGGTGATACTATTATCTAGTTTTTCCGTGGTGATGGTATTTCTCTAGTTTCTCATTAAAGATAGTACTTTGCTATTTTTCCTTTTGATGCTAATATTAATACTTGCTGTTTTGCTTCCTGTTTGCACGATCATTTATTGCAATACTTCTTGGTGATGGTATTTGTTTTGTTTCTTCTTTTGGAGATAGTTTTTTGTTATATTTTCTTTTATTTAACTATCTAATAAAATTTTTCTTGGCAAAGGACGTAGTCCTCTATCCTGAATAGAGTGACTTCTGTTGTTCCTCCTAATTTTTGTGATAAATTATTTTTTTTTACTAGATACAAACATTAAAGAACTTTTATTGATGATTATATTTTAAATTGTTTATTTTAAATTATTAGGTATTTTTTTAAAAACTATTTTTATTTTTCCAAAATGATCTTTCTAATACTTCTCTAAAAAAGGGAGAATAAAATAATATTTACTACTCTTAAAAATATTTTTAATTAGTATAAATGTAAAAGGAATTTTTTTTTAAAATTACAAACTATAATTCTTTAGTCTGTATTAATACTTAAAAGAGATATTTACTTATTAATGTCTAATCATGTTTCGTATTACAAATATGATTATTTTTAATCATGATATTAATTTTTCTTTTTTCTTTTCCAGTACCTTCTTAGACACTGCTGCTGAAAAATCATTTATGCCCACTGCTCATTAGATGATAGTTGTATATCTAACCTTTGCTGATTTCTGATACTGAAGGACAAGCTCCTGTACACAGCTGATCATAAAATACAAATAATACTGCAGTATACGTCTTTCTTTTCCCTCGCCTTCTCACTTATAAAACATGTCATTGTCACAGCTCTTAGAATGTAAATACAGTTTTTCTTCTTTTGAGTTGGCCCCAATAAAATTATTCGTTTAAAGTCCTGTGCCACTATTTTTGCACCACAATACTGACACGCTTTAATTTTCCATTGAATGTTTTTAATTTTCTATGCAAAAGAAATGCTAGCTTTAAAGTTTTCACATGAAAACTAATTAATCACTCGTAACAATTTACATATGCTAGAGCTTTTTACAAGCTAATATTCTTAATGCAAATAAAATTTATTCTTCGAGTATAAAGTAAAAATAAACATTTTTTTAAAAGTTAAGTTCAAATATTAGATCTTTTAAATTTATTTTACTATTAAAAAAATGCTGATATAATATAAATAGATATATTTTTTTTTATTATTTAAAAAAAACATTTGAGATATATTTTTCTTTTTATTTTTAATGTAAAAAAATTCTTATTACTTACATTGATTTCAGACACAAAGCAGATTTCATGCAATAACTTTTATTTAGATTTAAAAAAAAAAATATATTATTATTATCATTTTAAACCTATTGGCATAATTCAAAATATGAATATTTACAAAAGATACAAGAGAGATTGTACTAGAGAGACAGATATGCTAGAGTTCTACAAGCTAGTATCTTTAATGTAAATAAAACACAAATTGTTCAATTATAATGTAGAAATGAACACTTCTTAAAAATGTTAAGTTCAAATATTAGAGCTTTTAATTTATTTTATCATTAAAAATGCATGCTGATATGATATAAATAGATATTTTTTATTAATTTAGAAAAAGCTTATGATACATATTTTTTTATTTATTTCAATGTAAAGAAATGCTTATTGTTTGCATTGGCTTCACATACAGAAAGATTTAATGCAGCAACTTTTATTTAGATTTAAAAAATCATTAGTATTATCATTTTAAACATAATGGCATAATTTAAAATATGAATATTTACAAAAGATACAAGAGAGAGAGTGTGCTAGAGAGAAATATATGCTAGAGTTTTACAAGTTAATATCCTTAATATAAATAAAACTCATTCAAGCATAAAGTAAAAATAAACATTTTTTTTTTTTTTAAAAGTTCAAATATTACAGCTTTTAAATTTATTTTACTATTAAAAATACATGCTGATGTGATAAAAATAAATATTATTTTTTGTTAATTTAGAAAAGCATTTCTGATACATTTTTCTATTTAATTGTAATTTAAAAAACTGCTTATTACTTGCATTGACTTCGTATTTGATGCAACAACTTTGTTTTAGATTTTTAAAAAAATCACTATTATTATCATTAAAACATATCTTAAAAGATGAATATTTGCAAAATAATCAAAAATATATTTAATATTTAAAAAAACTATATACACTGAAGTGACAAAAAGTCATGGGATACCTCTTAATATCGTGTCGGCCCTCCTTTCGCCCGGCGAAGTGCAGCAACTCGACGTGGCATGGACTCAACAAGTCGTTGGAAGTCTTCTGCAGGAATATTGAGCCATGCTGTCTCGATAGACGTCCATAATTGTGAAAGCGTTGATGGTGCAGGATTTTGGGCACGAACAGACCTCTCGATGATGTCCCATAAATGCTCGATGGGATTCATGTCGGGCGATCTAGGTGGCCAGATCATTCGTTGGAATTGTCCAGAATGTTCTTCAAACCAATCGCGAACAGTTGTGGCCCGGTGACATGGCGCATTGTCATTCATAAAAATCTCATCGTTGTTTGGGTACATGAAGTCCATGAATGGCTGCAAGTGATCTCCAAGTAGCTGAACATAAGCATTTCCAGTCAATGTTCAGTCCAGTCGCACCAGAGGACCAAGTCCATGCCATGAAAAACAGCCCACACCATTACGGAGCCACCACCAGCTTGAACAGGGCCTTGCTGACAGTTTGGGTCCATGGCTTCGTGGGGTCTGCGCCACACTCGAACCCTACCATCAGCTCTAACCAACTGAAATCGTGACTCATCGGACAAGGCCACGGTTTTCCATTCATCTAGGGACCAACCGATATGCTCACGTGCCCACGAGAGTCGCTGCAAGCGATGTCGTTCTGTCAGTAAAGGCACTCGAGTCGGTCTTCTGCTGGAATAGCCCAAGAAAGCCAAATTTCTCTGCACAGTTCTAACAGACAAGTCCCTTGTACGTACCACATTGATTTCTGCGGTTATTTGACGCAGTGTTGCTTGTCTGTTAGAATTTACGACTCTTTGCAGACGTCGCCGGTCTCGGTCGTTAAGTGCAGGCGGTCGACCACTGCGCTGTCCATGGTGGGATGTTATGCCTGAAATGTCATACTCTCAGCACACTCTTGACACAGTGGATCTGGGAATGTTGAATTGCCTAACGATTTCCGAAATGGCATGACTCATGCGTCTAGCTCCAACTAACATTCCGCGTTCAAAGTCTGTTAATTCTCGTCGTGCGGTCATCATCACGTCAAAACCTCTTCACATGAATAACTTGAACAGAAATGAAAAAGCTCTGCGAAAGCACTGCGCATTTATACCTGTTCTGCGAGATGCTACTGCCATCTGAAAATTTGCATATGCTATCCCATGACATTTGTCACTTCAGTGTAAGAATAAATCAGAAAATTAAATTCAATTTTAATTTTCAAATTTTTTTAAATAAATATTATAAATTTTCTTTTAATTAAAAAGTTAATATGAAAGCATGAACAATGTTAAAATTTATGATTATACCACATTATATTTATGGAAGACATATTGATTAAAACCCTATAGAAAATAAATAATGAAGGAATATCAGAGGAGCAGATTTATCTTTTGTGCTCCGAACTAAATTGCCATTTAATACTTTAATAATTAAGTTTAATATAATATAATTTAATATTTTTTAATATAGTTTAATAATTTTTTTAGATATAATTTAATAATTTTATTAAACCAAGAAGCCAAACCAAGAATTGTGTAAAAGATTAGCAGTTTTTATTAATTTTTTATAAGTGAATATGAGTTTTATTATAGAGCGCTTATCTTTCACAAGATTGCGTAGCCTACAAGTAAAACCTAAAATTTCTAAAACCTAAAATTAAAATTTATTAACAAAAAATACCTAAAATTAAAATTTATCAACAGAAAACCTAAAATTAAAATTTATCAACAGAAAATACCTAAAATTACAGTTTATTAACAAAGAAAAAACAACATAAAATTAAAATTAATTAACAAAAAGAAGCATAAAATTAAATTTAACCTCATTGAAATTTTTAAAAACTAAAAATTTATTTATTTATAATAATAAAATTAATATTAATAATAAATAAGTAAATAAATCTTTGCTTTCAAAATTTTTGAATTATTTAAAGTGAAACTTATAATATTTAAAAACATTATACATAATAAGTATTAAATACATTATAAAAGTTACATTTTAAAGTTACATTTTTATTTTTATTACATTATAAAAGTTACATTTTCATAAAAAATATTAAATAATATAAGAAACAATTATAACCAATAAAAAAAATTCAAAAAGTTTCCAACAAACAGCAAAAACCGCATTTCTATGAGATTATGATCAAAATATAACTGCTAAAAGATTACAAGTATCTATCATTTATGAGATTAGCGGTAATACAATTTGAGAATTTAACTTTAATGTGCTAAAGGTTAAGAATTTTTTTTCAAAGTTTAACAATCTAGAAAATCATTTTTTTTTTTTATTACATTGGATTTCAACTTCATAATTTTAACCAGATTTTTGAGTAAATTGCAGGAAAATATTCTTATAGAACAGATATAACGCGGAGAGTGATACGCTTCTTATACAAATATAACTGAATAAAACATGCATTTTAGTAAGCAATTATTAAATACTGTTTTTAAATTTCTATTCCAATAAATGCAATTATTTATTCAATTTCTCCTTATAAAATTATTCAGAAGCACAAAGGTATAAAAAGATTTAAAAACAATAAAAATATACATGAATTGTTCTGATTCTAACAAACAATTTTGTAAAGAAAATTTTTTTAAAAAGTTTACGAATAGTATTCAAATGTTATACGAATGATAACTCGCCAAAAGCATGGTCTATTACTTGTTAGGCAATTCACACAAGCTCGATTGAGTACTACATTAACTCCAACTCTACAATGGAGAGTTATAATTTTCACTTGAGTTACATAATTATGCCGTTAAATTATGCAATTTACGTATGCTAGAATTTTACAAGCTATTACCATTAATGTAATTAAAATTCATTTAGAGAGCAGATTAGGTGTAATTACCTATGTAATATAATTTAATATATATCACACTTTCAAATATATGCATACTTTTATGTATACGAGTAAATGCCATACTTTTAAATATATGTATATAGCATAATTTTAATCAGATTACTGAGAAAATTGCAGAAAATGTTCTTATAGAACAGGTATGTGATGCTGCTCTTATTACAAATAGAATATATGCATAAAACATGAATTTTAGTGAAATTATTAAATTATGTTATTAAATTTATATTCTAATAAATGAAATTATTTAATTCTATTTCTCCTAATAAAATTATTTTGAAACACAAAGATTAAAAAGTTAGAAAAGGATACAAAAAAAAAAAATTGTAAAAAATATATATGTATTGTTCTGATTCTAGCAAACACTTTTGTAAAGAAAATTAAAAGAAAAAAATTTACAATTTACAAATATTGTCCAAATGCTATACGACTGTTAACTGCAAAAGCATGCTCGATGACTTAGGGAGTTCGTGCAAGCCTAATTAACGACTTCATTAGCTCCAACTCTACTATGTGGAGTTATAATTTTCACATGAATTACATAACAATTTACATATGCTGCAATTTCACAAGCTAATACCATTAAAACTCATTTACAGAATAGATTAAGTATAGTTATTTATGTACTAATGAAACGCTGACTTTTAGCGTAGATGTTACATTGTATATTCTTAGCTACGAAATAATGCAATAAATACCTTCGTCTGTGGCATTGGCCATCTCATACATATTGCAAAATGGCTGCAATTGCTACATAAATATTGCAATATTTTTGGGAACATTTTTTTCTACAACGGGTTGCTATGATAACTTGACTTTAAGTAATAACTATCTTATATCGTAACTTTCAATGTAAAATTCCTCTTTGGTTCTTCATTTCATTCCCTCTGTTTATTTCGAAACTGTAGTATACTAATAAAATCTAATATGGTATACTATTAAAATCTGATATAGTATACTATTAAAATCTAATATACACATGTCCATAAATTAAGGATAATGGCAAAGAAAGTTCAGGCAAAGAAAGAGACAGAAGCAAAACAAATTTGACTTATTTGTAAAGTCTATTTATTAAACAAAAGGTAAAGAGCAAAAAAAGATGCTATATGTTTGACATAATTAATAAAAATTGTGATTTTTACTCCTGGAGCAAATTTCAAAAAAGAACCTATTTACAAAAACAGTATAACATGGTTAGTATGATGGTTAATATGGAGTATGTCTCCCGGACGATGCAATGCAGGCCTTACAACGCCTAGGCATGCTGAGTATCAAATTATCAATCTGATCTTGGGGAATATTACACCACTCATCAAGCAATGCCCTCCGAAGTTCCGGTTGACAGGTGGGAGGGGTTGACGGGCTGCAATTCGCCCGCCAAGCATATCCACACATGCTCTACTGGATTCAAGTCCGGTGAGTATGCTGGCCAATCCATACGGGTGATATCCTCCAATTGAAGGCATTCGTCTACAATGTTTGCACGGTGAGAACGGGCGTTGTCATCCATAAACAGAAATTCAGCACCCATGGCGCCCCGGAAACAAACGTACATGTTGTTCCAGAATGACATCCTGATAGATGTGGCCTGTTATCATTACACTCTGAACATGCAGGTCAGTTCTGGAACCAAGAATAATTCCTCCCAAACGAGCCATCCTGCACCACCGTAACGGTGTCGTTCAATGATGTGCTCTTGGTGGTAACGGGTACCTGGCGCTCTCCATATGAAAGTCCGGCGAGAATCAGACTGCAAACTAAACCTGACTCGTCGGAAAACATCACACAAGACCACTGTTGCGGTATCCACAATGAATGCTCTCTACTCCAGGTTAATCGCAGGCGACAGTGAGTTGCGGTAAGGGGAACACATCTGACAGGCCTACGAGCATATAGACCAATGTGCCCTAAGCGTCTGTACACGGTCTGCCTTGAAACTGTCGTACCGGTAGCTGAAGAGAGCTGACGAGACAGGTCTGATGTTGGGCTCCGTCTGTTTCTTTTGGCAGTAATTGCTAAATACCGGTCCTCATTTGGCGTTGTAACTCGAGGGCGACCTGTGCTGTAACATCTACTCACAATACCATCATCTTGGAATCGTTGCCAAAGCCTGGAGATGACACTCTGGGCGATTCCAAGTTCCTCGGATACTTCCAGCTGGGTACGTCCACATTCCAGTCGTCCGATAATTCTACCACGTAAAAAATCATCCAAATGCTTCCTTTGTGCCATAAGTATGCGGTTATTGCACTAAAAGGCTTTTAAAGCGCTTGTGAACAATTTTACTTCTTTGCCACCATTCCTTATATACCCCTCTTTACACTCTCGTCATTGTGACGTACTATCCGCGCCATCTGGTGGTTTCCTGTAATTTGCATATTCTTCTTCAAGATGTGTGTGATAATTCTACAGGTGAAATTTTTATTTTAGAGTACAATTTCTGTGTGATTTTGAATTATCCTTAATTTATGGACATGAGTGCAGTATACTATTAAAATATAGTATCTAGTAAGAATCCTAATGGCCAAGCGACTAGCTCTGTACCGCTTTGTGCCACACTTTTCATGTCCTGGTGGCACCATGAATTGCTTCTACTGGATTCGAATCCACATTAAACCGTAGGTCCCTGTCTAATATGTTTGGAGAGCGTTGGCCGTTGATAAGACAACCCTACCCCGTTAAAAGAAACCATCTCCAATTTTGAAGTCTGACAGATGGTCTTGGTCCACCATGCGGCTGTTTGAACCAATGAAGGGAAAAAGTTATCTGATAAAATATATTGTTCTTAATCAATTTCTACCGTGAAATTCCGCCAGACAATAGATTTAACAGCAATTTTAAAAGATTTTGTCATTTTAACACTTTAAAAAATAGTATTAAATTCAAGCGTTAGAAAGGAAAATTTATGTTGTTCTTCCTCATAATAGATGTATTTGATGACCAGGTTTGTTAAATTTTTTAAAAAATCATTGAAATAATGACGTTTTTGATGATATGTGTTTTGGCGACAAAGCTTCCAAAAACATGTAAGATATGTATCGACTTCGCCTTATACCAGGTTTTACATTCATATCATACTCAAATTTGCAAAGAGTTATATAAAAAAACCTCCTTCAAGAAAAAAAAATCATCTTCTTCACAGAAAGCAAATTGACGCACAGAAGTGATGTTTGTAAAATAAAAAAAAATACATCTACAAATTAGTGAATTCGTAAACTAAATGCCGATTAAAGCAAATATCTAAAGAAAAATTTGGTGTTATTGAAACTTTAAAAACTTATTTTTAATCGCTCTTTTGAAATAAAACCATTTTATACTGTTTAAAAAAAAAAAAATTATAAAAAAAAATAAAAAATACCAGCAGTATTCTAAAAATGTCGGCAGATGGCGCAAGTCTTAACGGAAGTTATTCTTCAACTAGAGTTAATGCCAATTCAATCTAGGCACTGAGGTTGGTTTCGGTCAAAAATCGAAATATTGAAAGGGTGTCAGCCGAGGTGTTCAAGTAATTTAAATTGTTACATTTAAAATTAATTGTTATCTAATACCAAAGTAATATACATTCTGCAAATATTTTACTGTGCTTATTACCATAAAGTATAAAAATTAGAAAACACATAGTGACTGTTTTGGAACCATCACCCGAAGAATACAATAGTAAAATTATTTTTTCCATTGTGTTAATATTTCACTTGTTAACATGCATTTCCATAAAATGAAATGTCCAGTGATGCAATATTTCTAAGAATTTCAGTTCTTTGGCGTTTGAGATATCTTCATAACAAAAAATATCATCGATCAATTGTTGATTGACAACAGTGAATTGTTGATGGACAACAATGAATTGTTGACTATCGATAAACAATAATCAATTAATGAACCATCCAATATCAAGTGATGAGGAAGAATTTTATTTTATGCCGCTACATTTTGTTCATTCGTTTACTGATTCATACTGAAATAACACGAGGTTCAAAAACACAGTGTACAAGTATTTTTATGAAAAAAAAAAAATAATTAAATAATGTTCTCTTTAATAAGATAGAACTATATTATTGCAGATGAAATCATACCTTGAAATATTTTCAGCTAGAAACCTTTAATATATATATATATATTAAAGGGATGTGAGCTTTTAATAAGAAATTTAGGATTTTTGATTTGTTAGAGTTTATTTAAGTTACATTTTTCAAGTTATAAGTAATTAAATTCAGTAATTTTTAAAGTAAGCCATTTGCATTTAAGGAAGTTGATTTATTTAAAAATATATACATTTAGAAAGAAGTAAATAACAAATATAAAGAGTTTAAAATTTTACTTTCAACTTTTTTTCATTTTTTATACTTCAAAAGAAATATTAAAATAAAAAAAAAAAAATTAGTAAAATTTTAGCAGTAATTAATAATGTTTAACTAGTAGTTTAACTGTGATTTTTTAATAGTAGTTTAAAATCACAAATCATGTATTTTAAATAATAATTAATCATTAAAAAATTATTATTAAAAAGATTACTTAAATGACTAGAAATAAAAATTTTAATTAATTCTATTTAATATTTAATAATAATATTTCATTAAAAAACGATTTACATTTTTTTTTATTTATTAATTCGTATTTTAAATGATAAATTAATATTTGTTTTTAAACTCCATTTTAAATATATATAAATATAATAAGTAAGAATTTTTGGATAATATAATATAAATATTACTTAATATAAATAGTTATAGATGACATTTTCAACAAAGCTCTTTTTTTTTTAATTGTAATAACTGATCTCGATTTTTAAACTTTTCTCTTGTTATTATTAAAACAAGATTCTTATATTCTTATGTCTTTTCTCTATTTCCAATGACTATTGTTATTATTGATTTTTACGAATTATTTTTTGTATTATTATTGATAGTATCGCCATCTATCTGTCAAAAACTAAACTTATATTACAATGACGAAAGATTTAAACAGAAAATTGACTTAGATGATGAACTATTATTGAAATATCAATTTAAAAGTTACTGTAAACAGTGAATTTTTTTCCCAGATTTTAATTTTCAACGCTGATTTGAATTTATTAATGAAGTGTGAAATGTGTGTAAATACATTTGAAATATAACAGTTTTAAAAATAAAAAGGAAATTACTCAATAGAGTTAAGTATTTTATTCTCAAAATAAAAATAAATTTTTGCGAAACGTAATTACAAGAGATTTATCTTTCTAACAAATTACGGTACTTACGTATTAATGCTACCTTGGCTACAGTTGCGCCAATAAAGAGCAATCTTGTTGTTCGCACGCGCACGCAGTTACCTTTTTGAACGCCAACCGCAGCTACAGATTTGGCGGTTTTAAAATTCTGCTTCCCTCAAACCAGTTGTCTTTCTAAGTCCCACATGATAAGCACACTGACTGAAATTGCATTTCCAAAACTTACGTTTACCAAAATAAAAGTTTCATGTCATGGAATTGGGACATTTTCATTTTTTGGAAAAATATTTCGCTCCTGAAAAATAAAATTGCGTCTTGTTCTGTTTCTGGCAAATCCCAAATACGCATTTTCGTAGCACTAAAAAATGGCGTCAAAAATCAGCAAATCTGTAGCTGTTAGATTGGCGCCACTTAAACACCACCAAATCTGTAGCTGTTAGATTAGCGACACTTGAAAACCGCCAAATCTGTAGCCAAGGTAGCGTTAATACGTAAGTACCCAAATTACTTAAGATCCAAATTCTTAAAAATCAAAATTGCATGTCATTTTTCTGCAATTTTTTTATTTCTTTTTAATGCCAGTCCATTTTTTTAACAACTTGCTATATTTAAAACATTTTATTCTTTTTTAAAAAACAACTGACAAGACATTAAAATTTTAAGAATTTGTTTTTTATTCCTTATAGGTTAAAAATTTGTACTTTATATTTTTTAATGATTATTAGAATTTTACATGAAAAATTTTTATGTTTATTTATGGTTAATGTTATATCGCACATGTACCTGCTATCGAAAATTTTAAAATATAATAATAATAAATTTATAATAATTATAAAATTTATAACTAATTAATTAAAGTATTGATAAGTTTGTATACGTGTTTTGTAAAGTAATTTTTAAAATTTAGAAATATTAATATAAACACTATTAACATTTAATCTTTTTCTATATTTGAAACACTCAAATTTAAATTCACTACTGTGGCTAAAAACTCTTGCAGATGTAAAATTTTGCATCTGTATTAATTAATGGTTTATTTTTAAACTAATTACTATAATCGATAAAATTAGATAAATTATAAAATGTTTTTATAATTATAATTACTATTTTATTTTAATGAAGCGAAAATAAAAAATTATATTCAGAATTAATACATTTTTTATTATTAAGTATTATAAAAATGTAATATATTAAAATTTAATAAAATAAGGAAAATAAAATTTTTTACCTATTATATTATTTGGGTTTTTTATATTATTTGCAGAAAAAAAGTGAAATAGTATTTAATTCTTTGCAAAAATTATTTTATAATGTGGTGAATAAAAATAATTTTAACATGTTACTTTTTATGAGAATTTTAAAAAGTAACCAGAAAAATAAAATACAAAGTTAGGAATAATATAAATAAATTAGGAATAATAATTAATATAATATATATACTAGAAGACCCGGCCACGCGTTGCTGTGGCTTTCTTGTATTTCGTTCAATTATTAGATACTATAATTGGTATTGTTAAGGAAGTGATTGGTAAAGAATGACGAAAAGATCAAATTAAGTTTCAACGAATAGAAAATGTTTAATTTTTATTAATTTAATGAATGAGGTAGATAATGTTGATTTTTAAGACTGTTTTATAATTATTTTACGTAATATAATTTTTAATAATCATTACTTTCATTTAACTAAGAAATGAACAATATTTCTTGTTAGTCTGTCTTTCGTCGAAATAAATAAATTCGATGGTTTTCGAACACGTGAGCATGCAACATACAGCTGCCCATGGGAGAACACGGATTCTGAGGTTAGATTTTTTTTTGGTGGTCGTTTACTGAAAATGATAATTGAAAAAATACAATACAATTAAAATAAAATCGGATTATAATAAGAAAAGACTTTAAAAATAATTCACAATAAAATACAAATGCAAACGATCGTTTAAGGTACACGAACACCTTCGAAGGAATTTTTTTGAAATTTTTTATCTTTGTACACATTTTTGGATTGAATGTATCTAAAAACTAATGATTTCACAGAAAAAAAATTTCATTATTATTATTTTTTAATTTTTATAAGCTAAAATAAGGGTAAAAATTGATACTGTTACAAAACCTGAAATAAAATCAATATTTTTTAAATTTCTAAGTTTGTATTTGTTTGTGCTAACATTTTACAGTGAATAGACCTCTGGTAAATTTATATCTTTATTATTTATTATTTTGTGCTAGCTAGTTTAAATGCTGTCGACACAAAATTCTTCCAAAATTTGCATGTAATTCCAAGTTTAACAATTGAAATAAAAAATATTTATGTAGCTATAATCATTTCAGAGGTCTATTCCCTGTAAATATTTATGAAAAACATAAATACAAAGTTTTGTAGCATTTGGATCAAAATTACTTGTGTTATGGTGTTTCACATGAAAACAAAAGCATAAAAATTCATTCTGAGGAAAAAGCTAAAAACAACTTTTAATTAGATATATTACTTTTAAAAATGTTGTAAATATATTAAAATGCCATTGAATTATCAAGTTCATAGTCTTATTTATTAAAAAATATAGTTTTGTTTTTCCTTAAAGCTGTAAATATTTTCTGAGCTTTGTTTTGAAAGTTAAAATTTGCTCGGGCAAACTTTTTTTTTTTACAACTTCCTGCTATTTGCAAAGGCTTTTTAATATGAAATGACCTGAATTTAAAATATTTAGCCTTTTGCAAGTGTTTTGATTAAATATATTCAAAACCTTTGAATTTCACATAAAAATATCAACTTTAACTATTCTTTATACAATTTATTCTTTAAAATATGGATAAACATTGCAAAAATGTGATATTGTTGCAAAATTTTATAATTCAAAAATAAATAAAACATGAATAGTTTTTTCCTTTGCAAGTATTTTTATGCTGGGAATATCCTTATGTAGGTAATATACTGTTTTCAAATTTATATCTCAATTATTTATACATTTTTGTATGCTTAAAAGTTTGTCAACGCAAACTTTTTTTTACAAATTTACAAAAATTCTTAGTTTAAAAACTAAAATGAAAATAATTTATGAATTTAGGTTAATTTCCATGTTCTATTCCTTTCATACATTTAAAGAAAACTTTTACATGAAGTTTCAAAGCATTTAGAACAGAAATATTTTTATTGTGATGTTTTGAATGAATACAAAAATGCATAAAAATTCAAATAAGAAATAATTAAAACCAACTTTTAAATATAAATAAAAACAAATGTACATACATAAAAATGTTATTTAGCTTTAAATTCTCCTTTATTAATATAAACACTTATTTATTTGTTTTCTTTAAATAACTTCCAACTTAAAAGTACCATTTATCAATTTTTCTTCGACAATATTCAAATCACTCAAATTCTTTGTTTTTCAAATAACAAAAGTTTTTAAAATAAAATGTCCTTGATTTTCAACTTGCAACTATTATAATACCTTTTATAAAATTTTAATGCTCTCATTATATTAAATAATTGCAGAGTTTACTTCATTTTCACACTTTTCAAAAAATCCTTGAAAATTCATCATCTTTCTTTAAAATTATATTTGTCTATATTATATTTTCTTGTAGATCACATTTCATTTTAGAATTCTTAATCAAATACAACACATGTTGACAAACTTTAAGCATAGAAAAGTTTAATGTTTTAATTCACAACTTTTCATTCAATATATTTTATTCCAATTCAAACTTAGAAAATGTGTTTTTTCTTCTTCACAAAAATGTTTTATTATTTTTATGATGAAAGAAATCACAAAACAAATGGAAAAGTTAATGAGCTTTAAATTTTCCTTTATTAATATAAACAATTATTTATTTGTTTTGTTTTCTTTTAAATAACTTCCAACTTAAAGTACCATTTATCAATTTTTCTTCGACAATATTTAAATCACTCAAATTTATAACTCAAATTCTTTGTTTTCCAAATAACAAAAAGTTTTTAAAATAAAATGTCCTTGATTTTCAACTTGTAACTATTATAATACCTTTTTATAAAATTTTAATGTTATCATTATATCAAATAATTGCAGAGTTTACTTCATTTTCCCACTTTTCAACAAATCCTTAAAATTCATCATCTTTCTTTAAAATTATAATGTCTATATTATATTATCTTGTTAGATCACATTTCATTTTTTAGAATTCTTAATCAAATACAACACATGTTGACAAACTTTAAGCATAGAAAAGTTCAATGTTTTGATTCACAACTTTTCATTCAATATATTTTATTCCAATTCAAAAATATTGATAATCAAATCAGGTAATACTTACATACATTTGATTTATTTCTCATAGAAATAATATAAATTTCATACAATATAATTTTCACAAAATTTAAAGTAGTACATAAAACAATAATATTCAGAACATGAGAATTTTACGGTTATGTAGTACAGGCATCGAGACACGGCGCCATCCTTTTATTGTGGTATATCTTTTCGTCTGTGGTGGAAACAAACTTTTTATTCCAACGATGAAATTAGTGCAAATAAGAATTCTGCAATTAATTATAGAAATAGCAATGAAATAGTCATTATATTGTTCGAAAAAGAAGCTGCGAATTCTCTAATTGCAGTATTGCAACCCTAAAGAAATTGGCGGAAAATTGGCGAAAATTCATTTTTAAAAAAAACACTACATTGTTACCACTACATTGGTTTGCCAAAGAAATGTAAAAAAATATTTAGGGGTGGGCCACCCTTATC
>BPLR01013469.1:0-36262 GCA_021605095.1 Caerostris extrusa | reverse complement strand
CACGTATTGCTCTTAAATTTACCACTTTTCAGGTTGTTTTACTATTATATTGGTATTAGTTTGTTTTTAATATTTTTATATAATTCACTAATGTTACTAAATCTGTATTTCTTAGATTCAGAAACAACAGAAATTTTCTCTGAGCAGTATAGGTCTTTTTGACATCAATCATGATAAAATGAATGATAGAACAATTGTTTGGAGACCCTGAAAACTTGCAAGGAAGAGTTATCTATTCCGAGATTGGAGTGAGATCCAAGGCAAAAGTTTTCCTGCAAAAATTGAAAAATAATGAGACATTATAGCAAAAAAAGACAAAAAAAGTTTTTTACTATAAATATAAGAATCATTTTATTTTATTAAGAACGAGCTTTCTCCGTTGTTAAACGATTATCCAAGAGAACCCAGAAGAAAGTTTTGCTCATAATGCCAAGTTTACTAATTTAAAAATTAAACTTCCAGTTTTCTTTTAATAATTATTTTGAAGAGTTTCCTCTGTCGAAGTTATGCAAAAATGAAGCCTCAAGCCAATTTTACCTCTGTATAATGGTATGACATTGATATAGTATAGTACATCAAGAACTGTTGCCAAAGAGCTTATTAAAAACTACTCATGATTTGTGATGTTCTTTACTGTGCCCAAACCTCTAATATATGGAGCAAAGTAATTGCATCTGCATTGCTACCTGTTGAACGACTATCTTAAGAGGCAATAGAGATTTTAAAGATATCATTACAAAGTTTTCTAGAAAGTGTTCTAGAGAAAATGTAATGATAATATTTCAAACTGTCCTGGTATCTTCGATCTAATTTATAATATGCCTGAGACAATTTTAGCAAAAATAAATTTTATTGGTTCCCAAACTATCTTTGGGAACTTTTTTGAAAAAACTTTCTATAGATTTCAGAATCTTTGAGTAGAAGAAATAAAACCGACTTAGAAATCAATTCAGAAAATTCTTGAGTTTGATTTTGATTGGTGATTCTGTCTTTGGTTTCAAATAATATTCAAAAATTATTTGTTAGTTTTGCAATCAAGATTTATTGGTATTCTGTGGATTTGTTTTTAGTTAAAATGAGTGATTGTTATTAGATTATTTTAACGATTTCTAAGATTATTCTATCTTCTTTTCAGCTTTTTTTTTCCTTTTTTAATGTAAATTATAAACTAAAAAAATTATTATTAATAGCCAAATTTTTTATTTTCTTTATTCAATTTCCAACTAATTATATGATTGAAATTGTATAAGTAATAAAAAGAGAAATAATGCAGCTTGCAAAATAATCTTTCGAACCAAAATAAATGCAAAAACAAAGATATGCGAGAGATAATTTCAGTTACATTAATAAGCATATATTAACTTAATAACAAATATATTTTTAATATTTTTTTACTTAACTAACATAATCATGCTATTAAATCATCATACATGTATAAAAATATACATTTGAAACAAAAATTAACTTCATGTATAACTACAAAAAGTCATTTTGGAACTTTTTTCGAAAAATATAATGTACAGTTGGATTTATAATGAACTGTTGTCTTGAGTTTTGAAATAATTAAATTTAAATTCTTCATTCTTCTAACACTTAGAAAAATTTCAAAAACGAATGGATCAAAAGCAAAAACTTCTATGTTTAATGGCATCATACAATGGTTTTGTTTTCGATAAATGTAATAAAAATTCAATTTTTACTTAATTATTTCTTAATAAATATATATATGAAAATTTGAAATGTTAATAAAGTAACTGCATTCAAAGAATATCTATAAAAATGTTTTTCTTGGAGACAAAAACAAATATGATGTTCGCGTTGAATGTTTTTACTCTTGTGTCACAATTTCTTCAAATGCATCGAAATATTTGCATACATTACCGATAGTCAATCCGTGGAGTTACCTTCCCTCTTGACAGTGAAATGTTGATTATAAATTTCCCTGCGTTCCCCAACCCAATGATTAAAACTAAATCCTTTCGCTGAACCACGATACGTCATTCTTATAAATTAGGATTTAATTACCGCAGGACGTCTCTTCAGTGAGAAATAGTTCACAGCTGTAGTATCTCCGAGGAATTAGCATTAATGAATAGTTCAGAGCTCTCTGTAAGACAGTTAAAAAAAGTAGAACCTAAGAGCCACTAAGTAAAACCTTTTTATTTGCACTTGGGTCCGGGAAGTTAATTCAGATATCTTACAACAAACGTCTCTTTTAATTATTTATGTTTAAGAAAAGTCGTAAATAGTATGCTCGCAGATAGTGAAATTATAATTAATTTTGCGACATAATTTTAGCATCTAAAATTTATTTGAATTAGTTATGTAACATTTCTGAAACATTTGCACAGCTGTATCTAAAAGTTTGCAACGAAAATAACACCGGCAAGCAAATTTTTGTAATATTCTATCAAAATAAATGAGTTACATAAATTAAACAATACGTCCTAAAAATACCGCTTCATATACCAGAAAAATTATATTAAACATATATTGGTATACGGAGTAAGTACCTCATCTACCTGCGTTGAAGGGTAATATCAGGTTTTTGGTTTTGTTTGACTGTGCTGTCCTTTTTGCACATTTAAGCCTAATTCTGTTAGGGGCTATGTTCAACGAGGAATCGGAACCACTAACAAACATTCATGCCACCGCCAGGATTCATCCTGAAGCGCAAAGGCCAGAGTGCTGAGTCAATTAGCCATCTGGCCGCAAAAAGCAATATCAGGTTCGGTATATATATGGTATATACTATTTGCATGATATAGGCATTCGAATTAAAATTGTGAGAAAATTTAACATAATATACTGTTTCAAAAATTAATGTAGGCTAGTAAAGTCAAATATTCAATGGATTTGGGTCAGGTGACAATGAAGGGACATACAAAGACAAAATGGCAATTGAGAGCATAGTATCCTCATTAAATGGCGTTATGCTATATGTTGCATTCTTGCAGCAAAATAGAATTTATACCTTATTTTGCTGCAATACGTTGGCTAATGATGAAATGTGCAATTTAATATTTTGACTTATTCAGCAGTTTTTGTTGGTAGTCTGACATTATAAGATGTGCAATAGAAAAATAAAGAAAAAAGTGTGTTAAGCATTGAAAATGTGCAATGGAATAGGTGATTTTTTTAAAGGTTGTATGTATCTTTATTTTATAAATAATGTGTACTGAAACATAGAATTGCTACTTAATATATAATAAGTAATATATTAATAATATTTCATATAATATAATATAGTACAGTAAATTATATAGATATTTTAATCTAAAAATAATTTATATAATAATGTAATGGATGTAATATTATATAATATATATATATATATATTAATTAATAAAAAACTACTGAAATAATTTTAAGATATTGCATTACGATTTTTTTAAATAAAAATTTCACGTTTGTACTTTATGGTTGAAATAGATTTAATATTCAGAAAAATGCATTATTTTTCAAATACTAATTAACTTTCTAATCACTTGCTAATAACCAAGAAGAGCTTTATCTATCGATTTATATGATCTTGCTACCTTCCAACGGTACGAAGCTTGGGTTTGTTTCGAAAACTTTCAAGTTAAAAAATATTTATTTTCTATTTACCAATAAAGATACTTGTTTTTAAAATAACAATACATGTAGTATGTATGTTGTAAATGGCTCTTATCATCTTATGTTGTTCAGTTAACTATGAAAAAGCTTCAGTAGCAAAAAAAAAAAAAGCAATTCTTTTCTTTACTTTTTAACGAATAATGTTTATTTATAAGCTGTTCTTCTTTCACTTCATAACACCTGCATTTGAAGATCACAATTTCTTCGTTAGCAATAATTACTGCGAATACACTTTTAAACAGGGTGTTTAATATTTAGCGTCTTCCATTTACTTTTTTGTCCTTTGTTTTATGTTTGAAAAGCAGCATTAATAAGAAAAAAAGATGTTTTTTTTCAGGTAAATTAAATTTCTTTGGAAAACATACTTAAATTAAAGAGACGTTTTAGGTGATAATTTAACAGAAACTCTTCTGAGGCAATTTAGGTGTTAGCTCTATGTCAAGAAAGGTGATTATTGTCCATTGGCAACACTATTGATTAAAACTACCTTAAAATTTCTAACATGGCCGAGAGCTTGTAATTAATAAACTTGGGAAGGAAAGACTCACTCAAAACTTTCTCTTTCCTTCCACTTTAGAAATAAAATAGAAAGATAATTCATTTTTGTTCTCGTCATATTGAAGCTCAATCAATTTTTTCCCCTTCAATGCTAATTGGAAAATTTCCTTTTTCTGTCAATTTACCCTGATTGAATGGTTTCTAGCAATTTTTTAAACTGGACCCAATTTTCTCTTCTTTGGAGCTTAAAGTTTTGATCAAGCTTTTCAGTCTTTTGTTTCTGTTAAAGAATTTTTAAGAAAGGACATTTGCTTTTTAAAATCTGTAAGAGTAAAATAAACGAATTAATAATATTTTTATTGGGGAGCTTGAACTTCCCTGAAAAGATGCATTTTGAAATTGTTTATTAATGGAGATTTCAAAATAAAATGATGTAATTATATACCAACATATAAAAATTGTTTGCTGGTTTTAATTGGTAAAGGAGAGGTTATAATTAATATATTAAGACTCTTTAATTTAAATTAACTTTGTACATTTTCATAATTCAATTAAAAATATACCGACCTGCCGAAGGCTTACGGAGAACTGAATGGCCAGAAGCACGACAGAACCTACTAGTAGTACTAGCTGGATCCGCCTTATTCGGCTCCACGGATAGGGAGTGATATGTAATAAGTACAACACCCCCTCCGCCTTGGCTGCCCTCAACTGGGCTTGTTGTACTCCAGGGCATCAACGTTCACGCTATAGAAAGTGTTCGAGAACACCCGCGGAGATGTATGGGTCTCTTCGCCGTCTTAAGTGACGTTTCCAGGGGCACCACGAGGAGGCGGACCCAAAATCCCGCCCCCTGTACATTTTCATAATAAGACTGGTGCTTTGAACACGTTGACAAAACAAAAGAATATGCTAAGACCATCTATTGAGAAAAATCGGTAATCACTTAGTTGACAACCCAATAATTTTATTTTAAAAATGTTTGCTTTAGTAGGATGTTTTAGTAGGTCATATTTCATGCACTTTGATATTTACACATTATCGAGAAAAATAAAGTATTTTTAGTTCTATTTATTCATTTTCAGCATGAGAGATTATTTTAATCATGCAAAGACAGGATACTTTCTCTTTGTTTGACTTTTTTTGTAGTTGGAAAACAAGCTTTCATTTGAATTGATTGACTTACGAGTGCACTTAGGAATTGTTTTAAAATAATTACGCTGCTTAAAAATAACAACCTTTACGCCAATGTCAAAAATCAGACAAGAAAAATTGTTTACTTTATGCCACATTTGATGAGAAGATAGTGTTTATTTATGGAGGTAATAAAGTCGGGAAGGGGACTCTTATTTTTTTCATAGTATTACTTAGGGAAGGAAAGTTTATTAAAATTAAAAAGGAATAATAAAGGTAGCGTATTTTAAAAACAACATTATCTTGCGTTTAATCAGTAAATGTATTATGTTCTAATGATTATTATTAATATTTGTTTTGGATTTTAATATTTAATATTGTATGCATAAAATGTTCCTAAAATTCTTTTACCCTTAATATTAGTTCTATTGTACGGTTAAAATATGCTTTTTCTTTAAATAATAAATATTTCAACTTTAAAAGAAATCTAAATTTAATTTATTAATTTGCTAAACTGGTTAGATGATTAATGTATTATTCTCAATTATATTATATAAATATTCTCTCTTTTATTCTCATTTCTGCATTATATTGGTAAATGTGCATTTTACTATTGTTGCTTCAATACCGGATACTTTGTCGGGAGGCATTTCACCATTTTAACATCAGATATGTAACAGATTCAACATTACACAGGTTAGCTTACATTTTGCTGTAAACTCATCAAAATTTTAGAAATGAGTTAATGCTTTAACAATTAATATTTTAAGACTCTAAAAGGATGATTGATGGTGAACATATGTAATAATTTTTAATTTAATTTATTTTTATATTTATTTATTTATTATTAGCATTTGAGTTTAATATTTCAATTAGGAGGTAGGAAATTTTCTTCAAATAGTTCATAAATTTTATTGTCATTTGATATCGGTAGAACTCAAAAATGTATGATTTGATTAAATATAATTAATATCGATTAATATCTATAATTTATAGCGATAATGTATACTTTTTCTAATTTTTGAAAAAGCCATAATAATTTGATAAAGTTGTCAACTTCTTTTATAAAAAAGGTACTAATTATTTAAGCTAAAAATAATTAAATAAAATAATTTTTATTAATTGCCATATCATTTCTGCATATTGTTTTCCTCATGTGATAAAGATAATTACTTACAAGGAATTTACTGCTATGTATCTCTGTAATTAAATTAATATAAGGTAATGTATTGTAATTTTTATTAAATATGTTTTAGCTAAAATAGTATTTAAATTTTTATTAATTTTTTTATATTTTAGAATTCATTAATCCATTATTACAGTATCATAATTTCATTAAAAAATAACCCTTAACATTATAAGAAAAATACTACGAAAAAAAGAACATGATTAATTTTTTTTTCCTTTTTTCCAAAATCAGAAATAATTGGAAAAGGAAATACAATTTTAAAAATCAAGTAGGAATAACGAATCAGTAATTATAAAATCGTATACGTTTTTAAAAGCAAGTACACTACTATAATTAATACATTTTGTAAAAGTGTAACTTAACTATGCAGTACAATTTTTTTGCAACGTGATAAATTTAATTATAAGCAGGTTTGACGTATTGCGTAATTTCAGTACGTGTTATAAAGATTTCAATTGATTAAAGCTATTTCTTAGAGAATATAGATTGTAAATCGTAGTTTAAAAACGTTCCGAAGCCCTTCAGTGACTCCTTGTAGTGGGGTGTCGAGTTCTAATCTTCTGCAGTCAAGTCCGTCCCAATCCCTGTTTTTTAGAAGCAAGGAGATTTTCAGGGGCGTTGAAATCATCTCGCATCTGGCAGTCTGGTATTAATTTATCATATTTTCTCTCGTGGAGTGTGGGGCAGTTACCCATAAATATCTTTCAAAATTCAATGCCTTTCCTTCTCACTTGGTGAGTTGTGAAGGGTTATAAACATAATAAAACATGATAAGTTAAGAAACATAATAAGTGGTGCATGAGATCCTTTAATGCTGCAACAACAATTTTATGTTAAAAATATATTTGTTCTATATACAAACATAGCATCTCAATTTTTATGCATCTAGGAGCATGTATTAGCACAGTTATAAAAATTTACTACATTTATGCAAATCATTGATTTTTATTATAAAAACTAATATTTTATATGATTAAAAAACTAATGAGGTTTTCCTTGATTTTTAAGTTAGCATAAAAAATGAGCGCAGAGGAAAAAAATTGGATGTCCCTTTTTTATAATTTTAAACTGATAAAAAAAATATTAATACGCATACAACAGCTGCATACATGCATACAATTCATCTTTTGCCATTTTGTTGCAAATGCTCTCCGAAGAAAATCGTTCAACTAAAAATTCAAAATAAATGATACATGCATACTTTTACAAAACTAAGTAACCTTAAAAATGCAAGATATGCAAATACTTTAAAAAACATAAATTTCCAAATCCACCTGAAAACAACGTAAAAAATTCTTTGCATATTGATAGAATATGAAAATACTGATAAGAAAAATTGAACGTTTTTGAACCATAAATATGCAAAGAAGGCATCATCATTTTGGTGCATCTTTATACCTTCCTTTCTTCCATCGTTTCAGAGCCTGAAGACAGCTTCAAACTGTGTTATTATGCTTCGAAGAACGCTATACTTTCTTTTCGTTTTGAGATTCAGTGTGGTAACTGAGCATTAAAAGTTTCAACAACCCCTTTACCGGGAAAATAACCCAGCGAATTCTTCCAGGGAAAGATAGTTCGCCATCGAACCAAAGGAAATACCCTTCCCTTCACTAGCTGCGGACTTTGTTCTTCGCTGCAATAGCGATGTTATGTAAAGTGCCCATTTAATAATTCAAATGGGTACGCTGGTATCTCTTTTATTTTTATTTCTAGAATGGTTTCTCTGTCTCTCTCTCTTGATGAAAGCATTTACGATGGTATTCAATGGCCTCTCTAAAAACGTTTTCCGAGAAAGATATTGGGGAATTCTGTGAGAAATACTGTCTTTTGTTTCCTTTTATCAAAATGAACTTTCTTAAACGTTTGAAGGTGTTTTTTGAAGACAATTTGGGAATATTTTCTATTTTGAACGATAAAAGTATATCTAATAATAAAAGTTTTTACCCAATATATAAGCCAATTGGCTATCAGGCTACATTAATTTTTACTGAGGAATAGTAGAAGGTCATTTGTATTTACAAATTCACCTTTTACTTCTCATCAAAGGGTAGGAGGAGTACTTGTGTATAGTGTCCCATTAGAAAAATATTAAATCTAATATCGCAATCTATTAATTTAAAAAAACAAGAACACTTTTATTACAATAACAATACAATATAAAAGTAACTACTTAATCTAATATATTGTAGATAGCATTTAAAATTGAAGGATCTTCTACGTTTCAGATCATGTTTTATTAGACAAAGGATTTTAGTATATTAGCTGATCGGTGCATATATAAATGTCCATTTTCAATTATCATTTTATTCCTCTGATTTTTCACGCCTTTTAAATCATTCTTCTCCTTCTGCAATTGGCACAACAGCCCCATGGTGTGTCAAGGCAGATTTTGGTAGGAGATGTTTTTCTTTTTATGGGATAGGGTTCTCAGCCCTACGCCAAAAGCTCTACAGTCATATTAGACCAGGACTTACTGTTTAAATTGGATTCGGAACCACTACAAACTTCCATGGCTCAACCGGGTTTGAACCCAAAACTTGTGGCACCGAGCTCAGATTACTCCGACATCAAACTCTATCTAAATCATTACTATAATGAATTCAGAAGCGCCTGACAAGAAATACAACAACCTTAAATTCTTTTTCGTCCCCCCCCACCCCACCTTTTTTTGAAAAGAAGAAGCCCTGGGAAATATTAATCAAAGAGTTTGCAATCAATAATAAAATATTGGAGTAAAATTTGATTCAGAAAAGTGAGTAATTATTAAAAAAAGATAAACCAGTATCTAATAAAACAATGAAAAAAAGAAGAAATATTTTTTAAAAAATGAATAGGTTGTGTAAACTTATCGCTGTTAATTTGACAATCTTTTGACAATGGAATTTGATTGATTTTTAAGACAAAAGAAATAAAACTAAACACTTCTTTTAATACCTTAAAAGTCAAAATATTTAAGAAGATAACAAATTTCTTTATATTTTAATGATTACCCTTCTACTCGATGAAAATTAATTTTAAATTTTCTAATCAAAATAAACATGTAAGTACTTGTAAAAGTTTGTGGGCCATATTTATGTGAGAAAATACTTGTTTCGTCTCTTCTGAACTTTGAGTATAAATCATCATGCGTATCTGAAATTCTACTCCATATTTCTTTGCTTCTGTGATGCGAGAGTGATAAAATAGTTTTAGTCACGTTATTTTGAAAGTGGCTATATTTCATATTGTAGCTTTGTGTTTCCTATTTTCAAACGAGCATTTATTATCCTTGTATTAAGTTGATAAAGGAATGTTTTGAAAAGCAAATGCGTAAGAACATTTAAAATTATATTTCAATTGTGAATATTTTACGAGTAAATTTGATACAGAACCTAAAATAGCTTTGATTTGTAAGGGAGTGATTACTAATTATAGGGATTTATTTGTGTGGGCAGGCAACTTTAACAATATTATTTCTTTGAAAATGTACTCGTTCTATTGAAAGGAACTATTCCTATCTGAAACAAGCAAAAATAAATATGACTTAAATTTTTGAACTATTACACTATAACAATAATTTGTACATATAATTATACTTAATCATATAGTATATTACTGTTTCTTCTAACCTTGATACAGCATGATCTGCATGATTATGATCGCACTTTAGCTAACGGAGCTAACATATAATGGTATGATCTTACATTTAAAAAATAATTAATTAACATATACATTTCAAATTTACTTTACCATGAATTTGAACCCTCTTCCATTCATGGGTACATCATATTTGCTATTCTTTGATATCATCATTCAAAATATTTGTCTTAATGGGAACATCACTTTGCTATCCATGCGGACATCATATTGACATCTTTTTTCTATTAATTAACACAGCTAATTGTTAACAGTTTAATTAACAACACTAATTAACACGGCTTGATAATGAAAATGTACTTATTAAATCAATATTACTTTAAGTGCAATAGCGAATCTTTTTAAGAAGATAGTTTGAAGAAGGTCATTATAACTTTATAAATTAACTAAAATAATAAAATTAGAAAACTTAAAGAAGCATATTTAATTCAAGCAGTACTTGAAATGATCTTTTTACGGAATAGTGTGATAGAAAATTAACACAAAAAAAATACCCAGCATACCATGGAAATAGTTTTAAAACTACATAGGAGAATTTTAATTTTGCATTTTAAAGATCATACGCCAGAACTTAAAATTAATATGTTCATTCAGAAATACCTTTTAAAGAAAACTCTTTTCATTCTTTATGAAAGCCAAACTTGCATAGAATGAAAATTTAAAAAAAAATCGGATTTTTCTTTGAATGATTTTCGTAACTGCATGATGATATGAAAGCAAAAAAATTGCCGAGTGCATAGAATTGATCCGGTTGATGGATTGGAAAGATGTAAAACGCGTTCAAAGTAAGCCTATTGATGAATTTCCTTTAAAAATTCTATTTTGAGTTCAGATTCTTTCGGAAAGTGCAGCCGCAGTCATGACAGCTCGTGTTTTGAAATATGAGTCGCCTTTTTCTCTTTTCGTCGAAAAATAAGTTCTTCAACGTTTTAAAATAAGCCACTCCATGACGGGATTAAAAGCGGTGAAGAGGCAGTAAATTAAGATCTCAAACACAATCATTGTCGAACATTTTGTACTTTTAATAAATTTTATTTAAGTGTGGAAAAAAAAGAAAACGAAAAAAATTTAAATTGAACTGAATTTTACTAAAAAAAATTACTAAAATGGAAATTTTTAAAAATAAATGGAAATGATCAGAATTCAAGGTTAAACTTTAGAAAAGCTTAATTAATATCTAGAATTCTGGTTATTGTTTATCGAGACTTTTTAACTATTTTCATGTTAGCATCACGTTATCTTTTTTAACTATTTTTACGCTTTAACTTATTTTGTCTAATTCGTAAAATAAATTACGGATACATAAAAGTTCGATACAAAAATTAGAAGAAAAAAATCTTTTAAATAAAATTAAGGAAAGCAGGTTTAATATTTTATTCTATTATAATAAAAATCACAAATAAAACAATACAACTGTGTTGGTTTTAAATTCCAGAAATTACGACCTGAAGTCACTAGCTACAGAAAGAAAAGTTTGTAGCAGATACAGCATTACTCAGGCTGGCACCCCGTGGCACTACTATTACAAGAAATAAATCTTTATATATAAAATTCTTCTATACATGTGTTTGTCACTAAACTCCTCCCAAATAGCTGGACCGATTTTGATGAAATTTTGTGTGTGTGTTTGAGTAGGTCCCTGGATGATTTAGATTCACAATTCAACCCGATAGGGGGAGCTGCATGTGTTGTGTTTGGGCGCTGCGGTTCTTCTGTATGTGTGTTTGTCACTGAACTCCACCTAAACGGCTTAGTCGATTTTGATGAAATTTTTGTGTGTGTTTGACAAAACATGGATAATGTTTTTATGCAAGCCACTTTGTTGTCAGTCGCCGCCAGATGGTACTGCAGTATATCAACTTCTATACCGTTCAACCCATCGCTATGAAAATGGGTAATAATATGCATTCGAGTACGGAAAATAGGTTCGCGCTCTCCACTCTAGTGTTACTTGACACCACAGGTTGCTGCAGCATTTCATCTGATAGATCGTTCATTTGTCCTTTGGGTACCCCAGGCTTCCGATTCGAATCCTGGCGGTGACATGAATGTTTGCTAGGGGTCGGAATCCACTTTAAAATGCAGGTCCCCATCTAATTAGCTAAACTGTGCACAAAATGACCGTAGAGCGACAAACCAAAACCTAATACACCGTTCAAACTATATCCATGAAAATTAATATGCTCATATATTGGAACATGGAAAATATGTTCCCGATATGTAATTTTCTACAATGTTTCTTTTTTTGGGGGAGGGGGTTTCAATTCCTTCTATTAGCTCACACTCTCCTGATATATATATCTTGTTCACATTTTCAATCGTTCATAAAATACTTTTTATTCCACCACTCAATTCAAATACATTTTTTTTTTTAACTTGTAGTGGAGGACACTGGATGTTAATACAGTTTTTTCAAATATGAATTCAGTAATTAAATTTAATTAATTCATTATATTTTTTTTTTAGATTTAAATTGCATATATCTACCAATAGATGGCGTCCGATAAACTTAAAAAAATGAATGAAAATTATTTATAAAGGAATTTCTGCAATAGAGTGAAAAAAAAAGTAGGAATTGACTTTAAAATTTTTTTTTTATATTACTTGTATTTTTTTGCAGGACAATATGTTGGGTTCGGCTATTATTAAATATATTATTAACTAATCAACTATAGCAAAAAAAAAAAAATAATAATAAATAAATAAAATTTTAAGCAGGGTATTTTCATTCAAAATGTTGGATTTCTTTATGGTATTTGTTGCTTTATCCTTTTCACCCTTGTTGGGAAGGGCGCTTGTAACTGGCTTTTCCCAAACGCGAGGTTCGAGTTGGCGAGTGGCAGTTTGGCGCCAAAGCCGAGTGGAAGTTTCGCGGCAACCTGGGCGAGCGTGGGCCAGTGCGATCGCAGCCACAGGTGATTCGATTCTCGCTGCATGTCACCTCATTTGGGCTTGCTCAATGGGGAGCAAATCAATTTACACCCCTCCCCCTCCACCACCCTTCCATCATTCCCTCCCGATTTTCGTCTGCTCAAAAAATGCTCCCTCCGATCTTTTTTCGATTTTCTCCTCTGCTGTTGGGCTTGGAGGAGATGCGCTCGCGCGATATAGTAGCTGGGCGGATATTGGACTTTTCAAGATCCAGTTCGGCTTCATGAAATGAAAAAAATTGATTTGCAACGGGCTTTTATTTTTATTTTAATTTATTTTATTTTTTTTTTTATCATTACAGGAATGGTAAGGATCGCTTGCTTAAAAATATTGGAAAATTTCAAAGACATATTTCAAAAGTTCGACATATTTCGAAGTTTCTGTTTTATATTAAAATGACTTTTCCCATAGAAATTATATTAAATTTTTGTTGTGCTCGAATTACACAAAAAAAGTTCAAGTTTATTTCATTCCATGTTTTAAAATATTTTTTGGGAGTGGCGGGGGAGTAAATATTTTTGTGGATATTTAATGGGGGGGACCTGAATGGCCGAGTCTCTAGCGCTCTGGCCCTCGATGTCTGAGTTTTGATTTGAGTCCCGGTGGTGCCATGGATGTTGAAAATGGATTTTGCCACTTTAAACCTTAGGTCCCGGTCTAATATGACTGTAGAGCATAGGGCTGATAACCCTATCCCGTAAAAGAAAACATCTTCTGTTTTGGAATCTACCAGCAGACAGATGGCCTTGGTCCACCATGGGCTATAGTGTCAGGGAGTTAGTTGTATATATAAAAATATGTTACAGATATATATTTATATATATATATATATATATATACATGTAAGTATGTATGTATGTATGTATATTTTTTTGTTATTTATAAACTAGTTTAATCATCATCATAAGTGGCTCAGTAGCCCCATAGTGGGCCAAGGTCTTTTGCCTATTGGCAGATTTCGATATAGGAGATGATTTCTTTTTACGGGGTATAGTTGTCAGCCCCACGAACAACACTCTACAGTCATACTAGACCGGGACCTACGGTTAAAAAGTAGATACCGAACCACTACAAATTTCATGGCCCCGCGAGGACTCGAATCTGAAAAGTCAAGTCAGACGTCTACCCTACGGGTGCTCCATCCCAACAGAAGCTGTCCCCCTGTCCCCCATCCGTGAGACCACACGGATTCATGGACTTGATTTTTGATGTTGCTGTCGACGATAGGACAAGAAAGTGGGAAGATGTCCTTATAGGCCCATATGTCCAAGAAACAAACAAAATTTTAAATAATTCTGAAACACTAATACGAATGCGTTAGAATCAAATTCAAAGACATTAAAACGCCCAGGCCGATGCCATCCGTCAGGCGTTAGAATCAAATAAAAACGCTTGAATAAATAAACTTAATTTTTATATTTACGTTTTACAAACCAAATTTAGACAGAAATGAACAAATTTTAACACTACAAATGGGTTAGTTTTCTTTTCTTTATCAAACATGCAAACACACTCATTTTATAATAATCATCGCTCTATTAAATCTATGCATTGATAGACGACATATTAGATTTTTAGATGAATATTTTTGTCTGTCTTTTTGTCAACACATTTTGGGAAAAAATAGTAGTAATACGAAAACAAGACTTTAATTAAGAAACTACTTAGAGCAGAATTTAAAGAGTCAGTTAGCTTACAGATTTGAATGGATAATATCAAATCTATTGCAATAAATATCATTGATCCACCAATAAAAGTGAAATATAACTCTAACAGAATTAATAACATAATAATAATACATAACATAATATAAAACAAATATAACAGCATAACGAATAACTCTAAAACAGCATTGAAATTTTAAAATTGAATATTATTCTACGGGAAAATAATATTTTATTAAATGATGTTTTTCTGAAATAAGAACAAATTTATTTTATCTTTAACAGAAAGATGGTTAATTTAAATTATTAAATTTAATGGAGGTATTAAAGGAAACACTGAACTTCAGATGCTAATCTGGCTGATAAGTGCAGATTGAAAAATATTGCATAAATAAACTAAATAAATATAAATTTGGACTTACATGCTCTTTCTACTTTAGTTTTCTTTGTTATCACCATTTCAGAGGCACATAATAACTCGAAAGAGCTAAAAGAGAAATCTTCAGTACAATATGTTCAAATAATAATTCAAATATTCATGATTTGATTATATATAAATCTTCTTTTACAATTTGATTTAAATTAAAATATATTAAAAGTATGAAATTCTCCAGTTTCAACATTATTACAAATATAACGTATACAATATCCAATCGAATCATTTGATTTTCCATGTAAATTGCTTTAAAATAATCAATAAAAGAATCAAAATTTTAAATAATAAGGCATTTGATATGTTTTACTCTAAACTAAATAATTATGTAAGGAATCATCATAAATCGTATTAATTTTTTTTAATTTTGAAAAAGCAATTATTGTAATTTCAAAGACGTATTAAAAAAAAATTTAGAACAGAAACATTTATCATCTGTTAAGCCAAAATAAAATAAAATCAGAGCATAAATAAAAACAACTTAGAATACAATAAATAAATATCAAATCTATATGGAAAAACGCTTAAAACGAGAGAAAAAAAATATTTAAAAAAGAACAAAATCAAATACTTGCCATTTTAATTTCAAAATTTTTAAGCGTGAATTATGGAAGTACAAATGTGAAAAAGAAAAGGGGAAAACTATGACGTCATTTCATATTTTTTAATTCTTTTGCAGACGATTTTGGAACTAAATAAAAATTCATAATAATAAAAAATTCGATTTCTATTTAATTAAAAAATAATTATTTAACAATTTCAGCAATTTATGGTTATCCATCAGATAAAAACATAATAAATTCAGAGTAAAATAATAGAACCTCTGACTGTTACATTTTAATATAGTGTTACATAGAATATAATTAATAAATATCAAGCCTATATGAAAGAACACTTTAAACGAACAAAAAAAATATATTTTTAAAAAGGAACGAAATCAAATATTTACCTTTTAATTTCAAAATTTTTAAATATGAATTATGGAAGGACAAATATGAAAAAGAAAGCAGGAAAATCTATGACGTCATTTTCCATTTTTAATTCTTTTTGCAGACGATTTTGAGATAAATAAAAAATTCGGAATAAAAATTTGTATTTCTATTTAATTAATAAGTAACTATTTAGCAATTTTAGAAATTTTTTGGCAATTCACCAGAGAAATAATAATAATAAATTCAGAGTAGAATAATAGAATATCTCAGTGTTACATTTTTAATGCTGTAAGAAATACTAAACCCCCAAAAAATCTCTTGTCTTTCATAAGTTTAAATTTTTAAAAATTTGATCATTCGATTTGAGAAAACTAACCAGGAGTAATTACCTTACATTTTTGTGTCTAATTGTGGCAGAATACTCTGAAAAACTATAAATATGTCGTTCAGTGTCATTTTGAAATATCAAAATAACAATTTTCAAAACGCCTTAGATTTTTAAGTAATTGTTGTTGTTACATAACATAATATTGATTTAAAGTAACAGCAACCTTCTATACCGTCAGAATGTGAATCTGTAGCCTTATCAATGGACAGTGAAAATGGCAAAACAGATGTATAATGTAATGTCACAGTTTAAGATCTACAAAGACAGTTACACGTGCATGGATAACTAGTTAAATACAACATATAGTTTGTTTTAAAATGATTTTTACTATTTGTAGATGAAACTCCCAAAATGCAATTTAAAATAGATGTACATTTCTTGTAATTCAGCCGAATAATTTATTCATCCCCTATTTAACACCAATAAATAGAGAAATTTAAATAATTTAGGAATATTTATATGTACAATGTCTTACCTCCTCAAGATGTTCCTGGTAGTTGTATTTTTAAAAAGAATTTGTAAGACGTCGTATGCAATGATTTCAAGAATTCAGAGTTTTAGAGCAGTTCCTTTATAAAAATTTCAATTTCACTTTTGTCCAATTCTGTTATGTGTCGTATTTTAAGCAATTGGATAAAATGAGATAAAGCAGAATCAGCGAGCGTACATCTCAAAGCGCCAAGTCAAGTCAAAGGCTTACCTCCAATACAAAAAGATGGGAAGAGCAGTTAGAATTTCTTGTGCAGTCTGTAGAAATTTTTGCATTCAATTAGACACAAAGAAAATCTAACTAACCTAATAAATATAACTAATAACTTTACAGTAAAAAACTATTAATCATGTTTATTAGGTTAGTTACCCGACTGTCATTTTTTGCACACTAGAACATTTTCACTTCAGCCAAAATCTTTTATCAGTTGTATTTTAAACAGTATTTGGGTAAATTGAGATAAAGCAGCCTCAGAAAAACATAATCTCAAAGTATTAACTCAAGTCCATGCGGTGTCATGAATGTTTGTGATTGGTTCGGAATACAAGTTAAACAGTAGACCCTGGTCTATTAGCCCAGAGTGTGCATAAAATAACAGTAGAGCGACAAAGCAAACCTAAAAATGTTTGAAATAATTATGTTCATGAATACTCAAATTGCAATGAACAAAACTTGGGATACAATAATGAATATATTTTAGTCATTTCACTTGAAACTTTTATTTATTTTTTTCAAGCTCAGAAATATGAGCTTGAAAACCATAGAAATAATAGTTATAATATAAATAATAATTTGGATTACTTAAAACGATTGATTTGTTGAAATTATATTGGTAATAAGTACTTACTTGAAGTAAGAATTGGCACAAGTTCTCTGGTTATGTAATATTTGGATACTCGTTTTGTTTGTATGCTTTTCTGTACATTTTTTGCAATATAATGTAAACGTAGGAAAAAAACCTAGCATGCATCTAAATTTAATTTTTCAATTATTTACGATGCTCACAAATTAATGATAATTCTTAAATAATGGTAATTTTTAAGAAACTGGCTTAATAAGAGAAAAGCATCTACAATCTACACGTCTATGAATGTACTTATACGTCTACCTTGTTGAGTGATGTCGAATTTAAAACCGCTTTCTCTAGAATATTAAATGGCACATGAAAAAGCAGTTACAATTGTGGTACCAATGGCCAATTGGTTAGCGCTCTGACCAATGTTACCACAGGTTTCAGGTCCGAATCATGGCTATGACATGGATGTCTGTGAGTGGTTCGGAATATACGTTAAACTGTAGGTCGCGTTCTAATTAGCCTACAATCTAAAGCATTTACGTCACAAAGTAACAGCAAAATATTAACAATCCATGGTTGAACCATTTCATATTATATAATATTATTGTTCTAATGCAGCTGGCAATATAGAGACAGTAAATCTTTTGCCAAAAACAAGGGCTGCACCAAGCTGTGACTCGTTGAGCACTACCTAGGGGGCACGTGTAGTTTGATGTCAATATAATATAAAAGTAAAGAAATTTACTTTCTTATCCCAAATTTCATTTTCGAAATTTCAACGATGCCCACAAAACTATGATGATGAAGTTATTTCTATCCTTAATTCCAAAAAATGATCAGCATCCAAAAGTTTGCAAGGTTTTTATTTCTTTTTCCTTAAAAATCTTTGGCAAAACCATTTTAGTCTAAACGGCGTTTAATTCAGAAAATCAAGACAACTAATTGATTTGCAGAAGCAAGAAAGAAAGGAAAAAAATGGGATATTGTTTTGTGCGAGGTTTTATTAATTTGCAGCCGACTGTTTGTATCCATAGAGCTTGTAGCATGGGCGTAAAAGTGGCCATTATCCTATCAGGGAATTACTAGGACTGCTCATCCAAACCATTTGCGCGCTAATTCCATTTGGCGGCCTAATTCGATTTGCAGGTGGCGCTGCTGTCTGTTGGAGGGAGAGTTAATTTGCGTACGGATGCAAATGAGGCAACCGCAGCGCATATTTAATGAGCACCTTCCAAGCCACGCGCCCAATTAAGTTGGGTTGAGACGCACTAATGCTATGAATCATTTAACAATTTGATCGCGCATTCTTCTGCCGGGGAAAAAGAACACCCCCGTATTAATTGGGCACATTATTAAACTTTCACGAAGTGGACGCTCGTCTGACACAAATTGGTTTTTTTGGCTCATCTTCTTCCTCTTCTTCTTCTTTACTTCTTCTTGATACTTGTGTTTACCGATTTTTATCTTTTAGCCCCTTTTCGTTTACTTTAATATTTTTTTTTTCAACCCAAAAACCGATCAAAAATGACTCTCGCAATATTTTTACGCGATTAAAGGTAATTATCGTCTGCCTCGAACATTTTTCTTTTTTTTCATGTTCTTTTTTTTTTCACCTTTCTCGTTGCCAGATTCAAGACAGCAATCAGTCAAACTATTTTTAACGTCGCAAGCTGTTGTCTTCAACTTTTAGTGACGTGGGTTCTTTTTTTTTTTTTCAACCAACATTTTCAGCCTTATTATTTTTTTTAATTTCATATTTTTTTTTTCTTTTAATTATCTTAGAATATTCTCTTAAAAATTGCCAAGGCAGTAAAATGAGTCCGGTAGGTAAAAAAAAAAAAAAAAAAAAAAAAAAAAAGAACTAAAGCCTAACATGGTGAAGGAAGAAAAAAAAAAAAACGTTCTGAGGATAGAAGCAAGAAGATGAATAAATAAGGTAAAAAAAAAAAAAAAAAAAAGAACTCCATGTAAGTTACTTAAACCATAAAAGGTAAAATAACGTTCCTCTTGGGAAGCTAATGCAGTTATCGGAAGATGCAAGCGCGTTTTTGCAGTCGTTTTTAAAACGCACCTGACAGTGAAATCTCCAGTTTTTAAGCACTTGGTGTCATATTCTTGTTTATTGTCCGTGGAAATCGCATCTATTATGCCATGTATTATGACAGGGCATCGCTCCGGCACTTTACATTCAAGAATTTTTCATGGCCTTAAAAAAATAAAATCTAATGTTTTCTGACTCATCATGTATTTGCGAACACAGAAGAGGGAAAAAATGCAGAATTCCTTGATTTTATTTTTAAGAAATGGCTTTTTGGTAAATATGTGAGATCTGTTAAAATTGACAACAAAAAAGAAATATGGCTTGTTGGCTTTATTTTTTTACCTCGGATGTTTATTTTATCTTACTTGTTGACGAAATTGCTGTTTGAAATATTTTTTCTTTTTCTGAAAGGAAAAAAAATTCTTACTTAGATAAATTCAATTTCGATTTTGCTTAAAAAACAACCGTTTTATTTTTATTATTATTGTTGTTTGATTTTTAAGTTTCTTATAATATTAAACATAAATGTACAAACATAAAATATAAATAAATAAATAAATAATTTATGACACAAAATTTCACTTAAAATGGATAGCATAAAATGGAGAATTAAAATTAAATGGTGTTTGAATACATTTGAATTTTGCTTAAAAAACAACCGTTTTTATTTTTATTATTATTGTTGTTTGGTTTTAAGTTTCTTATAATATTAAACCTAAATGTACAAACATAAAATGCAAATAAATAAATAATTCACAGCACAAAATTTCACTTAAAATGGATAGCATAAAAGGGATTTTTTTAAAGATAATTAAATTGATCATTTCAATATTATTCCAAAGAAAAGTATAAAAGAATAGAATAGTCAGTGCATTATCATAGATTTGATTAAAAGTAGATATTTTAAATTACAATAGTCCAAATACAACAAAAAGTACAATTTTGAAAAATATGTTTTTATGCATTGTAAAATTTAAATCATCTCATTTTAGAAAAAATTAATTGGTGTTTGAATACATTTGAATTTTATTATGCAATGCAATATTAAACCTAAATGTACAAACAAAAATTGTAAATAAATAAATCATTCACAACACAAAATATCTTTATAAATTGGTTAACATAAAATGGATTTTTCTTTTTTGAAATGTAATTAAATTAATCATCTGAATATTATTCCAAGAAAGAGTATAAAGAACAGAATTCTTAATTTCTGATTATGCATTTGATTTAAAGAAGACATTTTTAAATTACAATAGTCAAATACAATAAACGATACAATTTAGAATTAAAGGTTTTATATATTGTGCAATTTAAAGCATCTCATTTTTAAAAACATTATCTTAAAATGTGCTGTTTAAAATGGATTTTTTCAATTCCTTCTATTAGCTCACATTCTCCCTATATATATCTTGTTCAAATTTTCAATAATTAATAAAATACTTTTTATTCATCCACTCAAGTTCAAATACTTTTTTTCAACATGTAGTGGATGACACTGGATGATAATACTGTTTTTTCGAATATTAATTCAGTAATTGAACTTAATTAACTAATTTTAGTTTTTTATATTTAAATTGCATATATTTACCAACAGACGGCGCCAGATGAACTTACAAAAAATGAATGAAAATGATTTATAAAGGACTTTCTGCAATAGAGTGAAAAAAAAAGTAGGAATTGACTTAGCATTTTTTTTTTTTTTTTATATTACTTGTTTTTAAATGTAATTAAATTAATCATCTGAATATTATGAAAAGTATAAAGAATAGAATTCTCAATACTTTATCATGGATTTGATTTAAAACAGATATTTTATATTACAATAGTCCAAATACAATAAAAGGTACAATTTAGATGGAAGTGTTTTTATACGTATGTCTAATGTGAAACACCTCATTTTAAAAAATTAATTTAAAATTGTATTTGAATATGTTTTGAATCTTCTTTCATATTATCAAAAAAAGTAAAATAAAACCATGTGATTGCTGTAGAGGGGATTAATTAAGGAAAATTAAATCATTATTTAATTAATGCCCATTTTAGTTTACTATTAGTTAAATATGATTCATAATAATATATCGTAAATATATTAAAATATATATAAAATAAATATAGTAAATGTATCTATAATAATAGTAAAATATATATTACCAAAAAATTATATAAAACAATGTTTTTTTCTTAGAATGATGCTAATAGAAAAATTAAATCTTTATTTATATAATTAATGTCCGGTTTAGTTTATTATTAATTAAATATGATTTATAATAATATATAGTAAATATAGTAAAATATATATAAAATAAATATAGTAAATATATCTACGATAAATAGAGTAAAATATATGTCACCCACAAAAGTAAAATAAAACGTGTTTTCCTTAAAGTGATGTGAAAAGGAAAGTTGCATCTTTATTTATTTAATTAATTAGTTTATTATTAGTAATATTAATTCGTTTAATATTAGTAAAATATGATTCATATAATTGTGGGATACCAATGCTATCATATAGTATCTCCCTTATTTATGCGCTGTTTAAAAAAATATTAAAAAGAACTATATCAGCTAAATAAAATTTGGGTCGAAATTAAAAATTCTATAAGAAATTATGTAGATATTTCATTCAACAATTAATTCATGCCATATGATAAATACGTAACCTTTTGCATTAATAGTTAACTTTCGTGTAAAGCCAAAAACATGAGATTCAAATTTTAATTGGCATAATTAATTATTTATATATTTTATTGCTATAATTAATTATTGATATAACATTTTAATGCTATAATTAATTATTGATATAACATTTTAATGCTATAATTAATTATTGATATAATATTTAATTGCTACAATTAATTAATGATATTTTGAAATTAATACAACTTGATTCTAATGGAATAATTGCGAAATACGCAATTAACTTTTTATTAGTTTTATAGAATTTATTCCTAGAAGAATTATCATTTTCAGTTAAATTTAGAAATTTTCTTGTGGATTTAATAATTATATGCAATTGAACGATAATATATGTTTTTATTTAAATAATTTTGCATAAATTAATGTATTAACTTTTAAATATATCTGGACCAAGAAATAGTAACTAATTGTTCATTTCACCCTTATATTTTCAATATTACTGTGCCCAAAAAGTAAGACCCATTATTTTTTTTTTCAAAAACTTTTTATTTATTCTTCCAAATTTATTTCATTGCCTTCAAAGTAATCCGCTCCGGACACATTCCACTTATGCCAACTTTTTTACAATCCTCAAGGCATGCTAAAAAGTCATCGGCAGTGGTGGCCTTCAAAGCGCCCGCTGATTCACGTTGAATTTCTACAGTCGACTCAAAACGGTGTTCCCGGAGTGGTCTTTTGAGTTTAGGGAATAGCCAGAAGTCGCACGGTGTGAATACGGTGGTTGTGGAACGATATGGGTTTCATTTTTGGCGAAAAAATTCACGAAGAATGCAGTGTGAGCTGGCGCATTTAGTGTTTTCGGTACCCATCGAGATTGGACGCGTTTGAAGCCCAAAATGAAAATGACCGACCCTTTTGAAATTCCAGTATCATCAGCAAGGTCTCTAATTGTAAATCGACGGTTTGCAAGCACCAAATCTTTCATTTTTGGACGTGAACTCCGTCGGTTGAGGTTGGTGATCGACCAGAGGGCTCTTCGTCTTCAACACGTTCTCTACCTTCTTTGAACTGCTTATACCACTTCTAAACATTTCTTTCCGATATAGGAATGCCCACAGAATGCCTTCTGCAACATTCTATACGTTTCCGCAAACAAAATTGAATGCAAGTTCTTTGCTCAATTCATTCAGACATTTGAAAAATAGCCGAAATCTGTTTTAGCGTCTCACAAAGCCAAGCGTAACTCAAACACTCATGAATATTTTGACGCTAAATTTCACGCAGATACCAAGGACAGTGCCAGCAACCTAAAAAAGAAAAAAAAAAATTGAAATTCCATAAGCCCCGGGAAGTTTAAATTGAAAATGGGTCTTATTTTTTGAACACAGTAGTAATTGTTCATTCTACCAACATGTTTTCAATGTACCTAAAATCTTATCTGTAGCAAAAAATTGGTATGAAAAAAAAAAGACATTTCTCAATAAAATACTTATTACCGCTTTAGTAATTCTTTTTATCTGTAGGCTAAAAAAAGTATATTAATTCATTCCACAAACTTCTCTTCTCATCTATAAAAAAAATAAGCAACACTTATAAAAAATAGTAAGCCTAAAAATAATTAAATAAGGTATAAAAAAAATATTAATATAAGGTTGGAAACCATGGTTAGAATATCAATGTCAACAGTAACTGTGGTTATAGGTAGGGGGAATTTTTTTTATTTTTCCCCATTTTGGCAATGCAATTTTTTCCCTCCTAATGCAGCATAAATTTAAGAACTTACCTTTTAGAAAAACCTAAAGAACTTAGGGCTACTTCAAGAATCTTGATTAAGCAAAAGCGTAACAAAATTAGGGGCTCCGACAGTGAGGGAAAAAAAAAAAAGCAAAAAAGGGAAAAAAAATCAAGATATTCTTGGGAGCACACACAGAGATAAAGAAGAAGCAAAAAATAAAGATGTAGGGAAAAAGGGAAAAAAAAATACTGGGAATGGATTAGACCCAGGGTAACACGAATAATTGGAAACTTTTTTATTTATTTTTTTTTCATTTGGTATTTCTTCATATGGGGAAAAAAGTGTTAGTGGGGTTTTTTTTTCCCTCTCACCTTCTTTAGATGTTATTTTATTATTTTACTTATTTATTTTATTTATTATTTTTTTTTTTTCAATCTTGTGGTTTGGGTCCAGTCAAGCATTAATTTTATTTGAGGTTGTAGTAATCATTTTTTTTAAGAAAAGAATGAGACGCCAGAAAATTGTTAATGAATTTCGATTAAAGTTGGAGCCTGTGCCTTCAAATTACTCTGAATCGAATAATGAATAAGATTACTTTGAGATGCTAACGACTTTTTTTTTCCTAACCACAGATGACCAGGTAATTGTTTTAAAACGGGTCGACTAAATTTTAAAAAGAACCGCTGTTAACTAACACCCATTTTGGAGGGAAATTTTAGGATTCAATTAAATTATTTCATCATCAAACTATCGCATGTTTTAAATGATTAGAAATTTGAGATGAGATTTATGCATAAATTAACATTGATTCTATTATGTTATAAAAGTAAAAATCCGGAGAAAATAAGCATCTTTTCATTAGTAAATAATATTAGTTTAATATGAGTTTCTCGATATTATTAAATATATCTGCATAGCGTTTTGGAAGAATAATTTCGCTAGTAAGAACGAAGAATAAACAAAAATATGAAAACTAACACTCGTGGTTAAGAATGGTGTTTTTATGAAAATTTATAAAACCTGATAATACCTTTGAATTTTTAAACTCTCATCATAAACTGGGTCCAAATAAAATAAAAGCTTTGCACTACTGTTATAATAAACGTATCGTATTTAACAATTTTTTTAAGTGTTGCGTAACATTTGGTTGAAATTCTGTGGCACTTTATCAACCAATTAAACTAAAAAAACAAGTAATATTAAAAAAAAAATTGAAGTCAATTCCAACCTTTATAAATAATTTTCATTCATTTTTTAAGTTTATCTGGCGCCATCTACTGATAGATATATGCAACTTAAATATAAAAAAAAAACTAAAATTAATTAATTTGAAATTAATTTGAAAAAACTGTATCAACATCAAATGTCATCCACTACAAGTTCAAAAAAAAAAATGTATTTGAACTTGAGTGGATGAATGAAAAGTATTTTATGAACGATTGAAAATTTGAACAAGATATATACAGGGAGAGTGTGAGCTAATGGAAGGAATTGAATAACGTTTAAAGGAAGGGAGAGGGAAAAAGAACTAGCTTCATTTCGTCTTTCTACTGAAACAAGATAGAAGCTACCAGCTGCTTGCGCACCCAAGGTGCTTCGTACCATGCTAAATCAGCAAGAACTAGATCCAATTCTTTTATATCATCTTTATTAAAAAAACCCAGTTGTTATTAACTTGGAAAGTATTTTGATCAACTAGCAGTAAGGCCTTAACATGAGGAAGGATGCACAGACTTCCATGGGCTATATAAACCCATTGATTATATATATATACACAATCCAGTCGCATTAATGTGACCACCGCCTACTTTCGACGTCAACGTGAAATAACCAACCACAAAAGGCAGGTGGCAGCATTGCAGTGGAACGGATATAAAGAATTCCACTTAATACCGCTTAATACCACGTTCCACACTCCACTTAAAACCAGAATATACAAGAGTGTATATTCTGGCTTTTGAAAGGTGGTCACATTAATGTGACTGGATTATATATATATATATATGTGTGTGTGTGTGTGTGTGTGTGTGTGTATTTCATACTGCATATAATTACTGCAACAAAAATCGAGTTTATACTTATCGGTGCAAGTTGCATATTGCATATATATATATATATATATATATACACAATTTAGTAAGATGTAGAAATTGTAGCAAAAAAGGAAAGAATTGGTTAGCTCTCTAACCACATTTTAGTTTTGTATGATTTTCTTTTACTGTTTCTTCAAATCCATTTTTGACGGCTTTGTTTGTATCTTATATATAACAAATAATTCAATATTTTGTTTTTATCCTCATGCGTTGCATTCTTCATGTATATGGATATATGAAATCTTCAAAGTTTGAGCATCCTTACATAGCATTTATTTATTAGCATTTTTTATAGCATTTATATATTAAACATATTCAGACATTCGTAGATCTAACCAACAGTTCTTCCTTACATTCACTTTTAATAGTAATCTATCAGCCACTTTATTCCTAACCCAGAGCCTTGTGAAAGAACACTTTAAGGGGTGGGTCAAAGTAATGTCTCGGATTCCCTGACCTAACTATCTGATCTGAAAGAAATAAGGAACCTTGTTTGTTTTACTCCTAAATTTTGTGCAGATCCTTTTAAAGCATCATTCCAAAATTGCATGCATTGAAGAATGTTCAACGTCAAGTTTCCCAAAAATACAATAAGAACTGGGGTGAATATAAATCATCTAATACAAATGATAATAATAATAATAATAACATCATTTATCAGAATATATGACTTGGACTACAAGAATCTTAACGAAGATCCATGTAGTCGAAGTTGGAATCTATAAGGTCCATTACGTTCAGCTCCAAGACTCCTACAACTTATTTAAAGCTTTTTAGGAAAATGAGATCTGGGGATGTATTTCCAAATGAAAGTGAATAAATTCCAAATGAAATGTAGAATGCAATCTAAAAATAAATAAATTCAATTTGTTTATTATTTTTCCCCTGTATGACGTTTTTCACGTATACTCCATATATGACTTGCAATTATTTTTCCAAGTCGAAGACTTTTTTTCCAATATATGTCACTATGAAATACTCAACGCGTCCAAAAAAATTTGTCTCGTAAAAACGTTGGGTCCTTCATAATAGAACCACCACTTCAATGGGTTAACCTTTACTCCAACCTCCCTAATATTTTCTGAATTCACAACTTTCACTTGCCTCCTAAGCCATTTTGATTGCAGATTAAACGTGTCCATGACCGGCATAGACCTTGGAATAATTCGATTGGGATTGAAGAAATTTGAATTTAACTCTTGTTGTTGTTGCTTACGCCTTGATTTAGAATCCTAAACCAAGTTCAGTAGATCATGCTGCATCAATTTCTAACATTTAGATGCAACTGATCCATGGCTAAGGGCAAGAAGCAGCTTCAATTTAGGGAGGTCTGACAGACTTTGACTGACTGACTGAAGTCTGACTTTTTCCTCAAAGTGCCTGCTATGCTTTAGCTGGATATAATAGGGTGGCCTTCACGCCTTGGGTGGCCCTACCAGGAGTAAAACTCCCGATCCTTCGCCCACCCCATCCTGGGGCACCCTCCCGCCACGATGAGGCAGCACACCAGGACTCTTAACTCTTTTATTTCAGATGTCCAATGTACTTACTACTAGGACACTCCAGACTACTTTTTCTAGAATTATTAAAGGTGAGTAACTAGTATGAACTACCGTATATTTCCGCGCACAAGTCAGCTTTTAAAACTTTTTTAAAGTTAAATTATAGTTGTCAACTTATACATGAATCCACTAATCCACTAACATAAGTACTTTTCCGTTAGAGGGAAACAAACAATCTATTGCCAAATATCGCCAATTTTACAGCACAATTTATTTTAGTTCATTTTTCTAAGTTACATGGGGAAACAAATTGTAATGAAAATTAGTTTTTCATTTCATGAAAATGAGTTGTTTTGTTTTCGAAATTGTTTACACTGCTGATTCGTTATGTCGTCGCTAAAAAAAAAAGTCTGATGTTGGCGAAATGTAATGAAAATGTACCAAAACGTACACCAAAAATATTAATATTATACCGTAAATAATTGGCACATAAAAATAATGATTGGAAAATAAAATTATTTTAATATTTTAACTTACTTTTTGTGTTTTTATTGTTACAAGACAACAAATGAATGGACTTGACTTGAGTTGGCACTTTGAGATGTATGCTCGCTGACGCTGCTTTATCTTAATTTATCCAAAATGCTTTTTAAAATACAACAGATAAAAGAATTTGACAAAAATGAAAAGGAAAAACCTTTATAAAGGAACTACTCTAAAACTCGAAGTTCTTGAAATCATCGCCCATGGCAGCTTACAAAATTCCTTTTAAAATACAAGAAACGTTGCAACGTACTTTCTAGCAACTGAAGGAATATAAATAAGAAGAGCAAAATTGAAAAAGAAAAAAATAGATAAACTACAGATTAAATAGATCATAATATTTTAACAGCTGAACGATGATTAGAATATATGAAGTGCAACTAGTACTTGAAATAAAAAGTGAAAAAGAAATAATAATAACCTCAGAAAGAACATGTTTTGTACATCATAGTTCACAGGGTTAGAAGACTTTTCGTAGAAATTGAAGTATCGTTGTTGTCTTATAATAAACATCCTCTGAAATATCAAATATCCAAAAGCAAGATAGAACTTTATAACCAAAAGTACTCTGCAGTTTATTTTGTGCTGCTACATATTTCATGCATTAAATGAATAGAAACAATGTGCTGCCTTCAGATAGGGTTACGACTATCATCTTCGGCATTTGCTGTTTTTATTTTACAGTGATTTGTTTGTAAAATACACTCATGTCCATAAATTAAGGATAATGAAGTTCAGGCAAAGAAAGAGACAGAAGCAAAACAAATTTGACTTATTTGTAAAGTCTATTTATTAAACAAAAGGTAAAGAGCAAAAAAAGATGCTATATGTTTGACATAATTAATAAAAATTGCGATTTTTACTCCCTGGAGCAAATTTCAAAAAGAACCTATTTACAAAAAACAGTATAGCATGGTTAGTATGATGGTTAATATGGAGTATGTCTCCCGGACGATGCAATACAGGCCTTACAACGCCTAGGCATGCTGAGTATCAAATTATCAATCTGATCTTGGGGAATATTACACCACTCACCAAACAATGCCGTCCGAAGTGCCGGTTGACAGGTGGGAGGGGGTTGACGGGCTGCAATTCGTCGGCCAAGCATATCCCACACATGCTCTATTGGATTCAAGTCCGGTGAGTATGCTGGCCAATCCATACGGGTGATATCCTCCAATTGAAGGCATTCGTCTACAATGTTTGCACGGTGAGGACGGGCGTTGTCATCCATAAACAAAAACTCAGCATCCATGGCTCCCCATGTTGTTCCAGAATGACATCCCGATAGATGTGGCCTGTCATCGTTACACTCTGAACATGCAGGTCAGTTCTGGAACCAAGAATAATTCCTCCCCAAACGAGCCATCCTGCCCCACCGTAACGGTGTCGCTCAATGGTGTTCTCTTGGTGGTAACGGGTACCTGGCGCTCTCCGTATGAAAGTCCAGCGAGAATCAGACTGCAAACTAAACCTGGACTCGACGGAAAAAACCTCACATAAGACCACTGTTGTGGTGTCCACAATGCATGCTCTCTTACTCCAGGTTAATCGCAGGCGACAGTTAGTTGCGGTAAGTGGAACACATCTGACAGGCCAACGAGCATATAGACCAATGTGCTCTAAGCGTCTGTACACGGTCTGCCTTGAAACTGTCGTACCGGTAGCAGAAGAGAGCTGACGAGACAGGTCTGATGCTGTGCTCCGTCTGTTTCTTTTGGCAGTAACTACAAAATACCGGTCCTCATTCGGCGTTGTAACTCGGGGGACGACCCGTGCTGTAACATCTACTCACATTACCATCATCTTGGAATCGTTGCCAAAGCCTGGAGATGACACTCTGGGCGATTCCAAGTTCCTCGGATACTTCCAGCTGGGTACGCCCACATTCCAGTCGTCCGATAATTCTACCACGTAAAAAATCATAAAAATGCTTCCTTTGTGCCATAACTATGCGGTTATTGCACTGAAAGGCTTTTAAAAAGCGCTTGTGAACAATTCTACTTCTTTTGCCACCATTCCTTATATACCCCTCTCTTACACTCGTCATTGTGACGTACTATCCGCGCCATCTGGTGGTTTCCTGTAATTTGCATATTCTTCTTCGAGATGTGTGATAATTCTACAGGTGAAATTTTTATTTTAGAGTTCAATTTCTGTGATTCTGAATTATCCTTAATTTATGGACATGAGTATATTTCACCCGTTTCACTTGCTTGGCACTATTTTCTTCTTCATGGCGATATGTTTGAAAATTGCATGTTTTTCCCCCATTTCGGCTTAATATACGGATTTCGAACTTTGGAAAAATTTTTGAAGATAAAACGCATTCTCGACTTATACAGGATTTGGTTTGTCGCACTACGGTAAATTTTTGCACACTTTAGGCTCATTAGACCGGGACATATAATTTAACGCGGATTCCGAACCACTCACAAGCATCCAGATCACCGCCAGAATTCTAACCTAAAGCACCAAGGGCCAGAGAGCTAGCCACAATTGACCATCAGAACGTCGGCTTATATATGGTTCGGCGTATATTCAGAAATACACAACAATATTTTCACACTCTAACTATTGAAAAAATACACAAACGTAAGGATGTCTGAAAAACTTGCATTGTTGAAATGTTATTATTATTTTTTTTTTTTTTTTTTTTTTGCAGTAGAAATCTTTCAATTAGCCATCGTCGAGTCCCTCTAGAATGGCGAAGCAGCCCCTCCACCCTGAGACCCGTCCGAGGCAATCCCATCAACAAAACCGGCATAAAGGCTTGCACGAACGTATTTAGGACTTCCGATAGAATAATGGGATTCGATTTATGGATGTGCTGAGTGGTCAGCGGCGGAAGTCAAAAAAAAAAAAAAAGAAGAAGAAAGTCTTGGGCCGGCTCCTCGTTACCGTATTTCACTGCTAGATCGAATTTATGAGTTTAAGGGTCGTTCCAAGAAAACAGAGCGCGTCGTAAAGTCCTTTTACGGTCGTCCTTTGTGCAGGCCAGAAAAGCATATGCCCGGCGCACTCAATTGGATGGGTGAAATATCGGCCCGGAATGGACGCAGCGGCACAGATTAAGTCTTGCCGTCCTCATGCGGGGAATTTATTGGGAAGCGTCTTCCTACCATTGAGCATCGTTTTACCTATTTCCCTAAAAGGATTAATGCTTCGCAATGATATCATACAGACTGTCGTATTTATGGTTCATTTCTATGGCTACTCAAATTGACTGGAATTTACGGACGAGTTTTCAGATAGTGTTATTTTTGCTTAAGAGATCCTTATGTGTAGAGTGAGATTTAACCAAGGGTCTTCGTCACATGAATAGTTCTGCCACCAACTGTGAGAAAAAGTTTTTTTTGACTACATCAAACAGTAGCGATATCCGCCATAAGAACTTTAGCAGCCCAATGAAATGTAGCCTTGGTAAAGTTGTCAGAATTAAAAGGCATAAAATCAAGTGCAATGCATGTTGTCAAATATAAAAAGTCCACGGCTTCACCTGACGAGCACAGAGAACAGACATCATTAGTTGCTACACCCATGCGGTGCAAGTCTATGAGGAAAGGTGACATCCGCTTTCGATTATTTGTTAGGGGTGCCAGTCAGACAATGATGTCATACAATTACAATTAAATGCAATGGTGCTTTTACAATGATATCATACGAACTATCGTATTTATGGTTCCATTCTAGGACTAGTCAAATTGACTGGAATTTATGGTCGTGTTTTCAGCCAGTGTTATTTTGCCTAAGAGAGCCTTATGCGTAGATCACGATTTAAACAAGAGGCTTTGTCGAGTTCGACCACCAACTGTGAGGAAAGGTGACATCCTTTTTCGATTATTCGTTAGGGTACCAGTCAGACAATGACAATTACAATGATACATTGCAATGGTATTTTACAATGATATCATATGGGTTGTCGTACTTATGGTCATTTCTAGGACTAGTCAAATTGACTGGAATTTATGGTCAATTTTTCACACCGTGTTATTTTGCTTAAGAGACCTTGTGTGTAGCGCATGACCGAATCAAGGGGCTTCTCGCATGTATAATTCGTCCACCAAGGAAAGGTAGATATCCGTTTTAAAAGCGGAAACGGAGGAATCAATTATTTGTTAAGGGTGCCAGTCAGACAAATGCCACATAATGCATTTTGAAAGAAAAAAGCTTAATAGTTATTGTGGAATATTTTTCTTTCATGTTATTCAATTTAAAATTTTGATCATTAAACACAAAAAATTATTTTTATTTCAATTTAAATTATTCAGTTATAATTAGTTGACTTGCATTTCAAAACTGTTAATAAAGATATGAAACTTATTAGCATTTGATTGGGTAGGGTTTAATTTGTGAACTAATCCTTCCAGTCCTTCGACGGAAGTAAGAAAAGAAAAATTATTTCATGATAAATAAATAATTTTCAATAAAAATTACTATCTTGGGTGAAATTTTGATTAGGTTGCGGGGTTCTCTAATGGATTGGTAGGAGGGGAGGATATATGCATTTTTAATTGCACCGGAGTAGGTGAATCTACTATCGATATGTCTACAATTTTTGATTGAGGTACTCCTAGCAGCGTTTTGGTTAGTAATTCTAGGCTTCAGAAATTTTGGACATCTTATTCAGTAGTTTGGGCATCTTCTCTCCAGGAGTCTCGGACATCTTATACAGAAGTTTGGGCACCTTCTGTACAGGATTTTTTTTTTTTTTTTTTTTTTTTCGTTTTGGTCGCTCTAAAATCCTTTTATACACACATTTCTGTTCAGGAGTTTTGGACATCTTATCCAGAAATTTGGGCATCTTCTCTCCAGGAATTTTGGACAACTTATACAAGAGTATGGGCACCTTCTCTTTAGGAGTTTTGGACAACTTATATAGGAATTTGGACATTTTCTCTCCAGGTGTTTTGAACATTTTATCCATGAGTTTGGTCATCTTCAATCAATGAGTTTTGACTTCCTATCCAGGACTTTGAAAACCTTCTCTCCAGTAGTTTTGGACATTTTTTTCCATGAGTTTGGGCATCTTCTCATTATGCAGACCATCACAATTAATGCAGGTAGGTTTTTCAATTTCATTTTTGATTAAACATTCCATATGAAATTATTTATTTCCCTATTAAATGGATTTGAGCTAAAAGTTACAATCATTAATCTCATGATGAAAAAATTGCGACCAAAGCATTGCATTTACAAAACATTTGGATTAAATTATTTTTACAAAATAATAATGTGCCACTAAAAATACGTTCATTTTATTCAAGAAAATATTACTGAATAGCTTACGTAGGAGAAATATTATAAATATATATCTTGAAGATTTCTTGAAATTTTAATTGCATTTTGGGAATGGCTGTCTCTTATTCCTTAAATAAGACAGGGAGAGTTATTCACAAAGCTTGTTGGCCAGCTAGATCTCCTTTGAACTAACAGAAACAGACTAGCTTCCTTAAGATAGAGAAGTTATGAAGCCATTCGACAGTATCATCATCTGCAGTCGAATAAGCAAACGATTTGTAGTCGAGCAAGCAAGCATCCCTGTTGATCCAGCAGATCTCCCGAAGGGGGTGGGAAGGGGAGGAGGAAGTATAGGGTGCATTTTAATGGCCATCCCTTCCTCTCCGTTCTGAAATAATAAAACGCGCTTTTCAAATAAATGTTTCGAAATCGTTATCTAGTCTCAGTAGAGAACTGCACCCCCTGCTGCGAGATCACGTGACTGATGCCCTGCAGGGGTCATCTTTTGACAAGGTCTGCCCACCAGCTAGGAAGGGGCTTCGCGTAGGCGTGAGCCCCTCCTCCTGAAAGAAGAGATAATTTGCGTTGTTAACATTGCGGCAGTCTTCAACTCTCCCCTTTGATGGGGGTGCAGGAAAGAGTGAGAGAGACTGGTTTCACAAGTTTGATTAACTTAGTCGCCAAAGCGTCGCCAATACCGTCGCCATCTGCGACTGGAAATTTTTACTGAAAAATGTTTGCTAACTAAATAGCATTCAAATGAGAAAATCCTTACTCCTTATTCTTTCCACTCCTTATTCTTTCAATTCAAGTGAAAGTTAAATGTGTCAATTTCTAAAAATCGAATGAATCTTATTTTTTAATTGAGTTGATGTTTCATTTTAGTTAAAAGTTTAATTAGCAAACATTTTATTTATAAAATTTTCTATAAAAGTAATAAAATTATGAAAAATTTAAAAAAATAAATTCATATAAAATACTTTCTACTACATACTTTCATCATTTTAAGTTATTCGGCATAAGAGAATCCAGTAATAATCACAATCAAAATTAAATAAATATATTGAAGCATCTTTTAATTGTAACTACACACTTCTATTTTTCACCTGCCAAACAATTTCCATTCATAGCAATGTGCACATTGTTCCTAGGCTGAGAAACGTGTTTCGGCGCTAGATGATGAAAGTCGTGCTTTATGTTTTGATTAGCTTGAATTCAGATTTCATAATTTTATTTACAGTTTCTAAACATATGTATAAAAAATTTGGTTGTTTTTGTCTTTTAAAACATTAGATGTGACTTTAGTACAATAATAGATGTGCGTAACTTAGATAATTATACATTTGATATCGTTTTCTCATTCAAATATAAACTTTGACGTTCCTTTGCTTTTTATCAATAAATTATTATTTTACGCGTAGACATATTAAAAATCAGGATTTTTACAATTTTTTCAATAATCGAATGAAAATAATTATTTTTGTAAGGAGCAAAAATATAATCTTCGATATATAGTGTATTTTTTGAGCAGGGGCCTGAATGGCCGAGTGTCTAGAGCTCTGGCGCTCGGGGCCACACTGTTCGAGTCCTGGCACTGCCATGGGTGTTTGTAGTGGTGGGAATCCACATTAAACCGTAGATCCCGGTCTAATGTGATAGCAGAGCGTTGTCTTGAGGTTTAGTCAATCTTCAGCCCTCGTGGTTCCTCAAAAAGTGAAGCTACGCATTACTCTTAGCCATGACCCAGTTGCCTGCGATGGGGTCTTCTGACCTGGTGTAGGCTTTTCTGCACCAGGTAGATTAGTAACAAAAAACAACATTTTTCAGCAGCATATTAACGCAAAGAAAAAAATAATGTTAATGATGCAGACAATAAAGAAACTCTATATCAAACTAACGCCATTCTGTTTTTTTTTTTTTTTTTTTTTAGCTCATTTAAATTTAATTGACGGTGATTGTCAAAATCTTTTGCAAAAATTGTCGAACACCCGCTTTATTTCGCCATTGCTTAACCATTGCATTATACTAAATTCAACTTCCTATGATCAATTATTCCTGCTTTGTAAATATGTAATTTTTACGTTCTTCTTGTATTTATATGTTTATTTTCCTAATATTAAATATTAATTTCAATTAAACTTCATTTTTATATTAAATAATAAAAAAAGGTATTTAATAATAAATTTATTAAATTATACCACATGCTTGATATTTTATCAAGTTTTTTGTTGTTTTTGAAGTTGTCGTATCTCCTGAAGAGTACAAGAAAATCAAATATAAATCAAATACCGTATAATATTGGCTATGTTGATTGCCAGCTCGGAGCATAAATCCTTTTCCGGAGATATGGGATGGCGGACAATGCAAGGCGGTTGCAACAGCTGAGCAATCAAAGACATGCTGAAGAAGCTGGACATCAGGGCAGTTGCCACATTTTTGGTATTTGTTAACGCCATCAGCAGAAATTTTCATATTTTTGGAGTGCTTCATCCTTAATCTTGTGATAGTAGCAGCCAGTTTTTCTGTCGAGAGTTAGTTCTTGTAATTTGGTATTTAGTTTTGATCCTAGAAGGAATCATATGTTTAGATTTCTCCAAGGCATTTGCATCTGCAAGGAAAGTAAGAATGGCAGTCTGATTCAAACTTCTGGACATTCTTCGCCAAAGAATCTGCAACTTCATTAGACGGCCTAACGACCAAGTGGCTAGCCTCCAGTATCTTTGGTGCTTCGTAGTTCGAACGCCACATGTTTGTGAGT
>BPLR01013468.1:0-23613 GCA_021605095.1 Caerostris extrusa | reverse complement strand
AGAGTGGTTTGTATCAAGTGTGAGAAAGACAGAGTGTTGGTTCTGGTGGGACCAAATTGCTTGATTGTGGAAGCCTCTCAATTAACATGGCAAAGGATAGTCTTACCACGCCTTCAACTCTTCATTCAGAGATGATTCAATTCGCACTGTAAATTTCTACATAATTCATATCATTATATTCAATAATAAAAGTTGTAAATTTACAATTAAGTACCCCAGGAACAAACAACTTTGTTTATTTACGTCTTATTCATTACATATTGATAACTATTTTGCAAGCTGAGAAAAATTCAAAAATATTAAAAAAAAAAAAAAAAAACTTATGTAGTCAGGAATTCATTGTAAATTATGAGTAAAAAATATTTACAAATATAAAAAGTTCTTTTAATACACTCTGATCATAACACGAGAATGTTTCAATAAATGGTCAATACAATACAAGGAGGGGGCCAATCCATTTTATTTAGAGTATGTAGTGCTCTGGCGCTCGGTGCCACAGTGGTTTGTAGTGGCTCGGAATCCACTTTAAGACGTAGGTCCCGGTCTCATATGACCGTAGAGCGTCACGTAGCCCAATCAGACTACTCACCCACATCATTCCCAACCTGTATAGGGGCAACTTAGCTCGAGACACAGTGATGTGCTTTGTGGTGTGGTGTACTATAGAATAATAATAGTTTATATAATTTGTACCGTAATAATATAGTATTATTATTATTGAGAGGCCTTGTTTTAAGCCAGGAGTCTTCAAACCTTTTGCCACACAAACTCCTTATCTCCATGCATTTTTCATGTGAAATTGATGTATATATATAATTTCAGAACCTTAAAATATTTGAAAATCATATGTAGCACAATAATTAAAAAAAATTACCTCAGATTTCACAAATATAGCAATACATCGGCATTACGTTTGCTTTGGATGAATCCAATGACAAAATAAATAAATAAATAAATAAATAAAAAAATAAATAATAATAATAATATTAATAAATTTTGAAAATTTTCATTTATGGGGCTTTAACTGTTTTTGTATTTATATATATTAGTATTAAGGAGCATTTAAATTATTTTCACTCCATCATTATACACAGGGTTATTATAATTAAAGTCCCACGTTCAAAATGTTGTAAATAAAAGAACCACTCGACACAATGAGTTGAACAACTTGACAACTTGAACTGAAGATACTTGAAGAAAGGGCTGACGGTACGACATCAGAAAAAGTTCCAAAGTGTATAAATAGATGGCGCCGTAAGCGTCATAAAGAAAATGAATTCAGCTGCCAGTGATATTTTGAATCGAAATGACAACGTATTTGGTATGAGTTGCATATTAAACCAACTGTAGTGTTCAATGTGTTTGATAGTTTCGGTTTTTTTTGACGGAAAATGATTTTCAAGTCATTCCACAGTTGTGACACTGTTAATGGAAAGCCCATGCACCACGGAATGGTCATGGGACGGGAAAAATCGGTTAAACTTTTTTGGATGTAATATCTTTTCCCCCAAATTTAGTGCCTTAAAGGTATTAAAGAACCAAATTTGGGACCATTTTGGATTTTTTTACAGCATTTAAATTATAATCACCCTGTGTATAATATGCCAATAACTATAATATTATTTTCATATGAACGGATTAATCATTTTTAATTTATTTTTCAATTCCTTCTATTAGCTCACACTCTCCCTATACATATCTTGTTCAAATTTTCAATCGTTCATAAAATACTTTTTTATTCATCCACTTGAGTTCAAACATTTTTTTTTTTGAACTTGTAGTGGATGACACTGAATGTTAATACAGCTTTTTCAAATATTAATTCAGTAAATAAATTTAATTAATTAATTTTAGTTTTTTTTTTTTAGATTTCAGTTGCATATATCTACCAATAGATGGCGCCAGATAAACTTAAAAAAATGAATGTAAATTATTTATAAAGGACTTTCTGCAATAGAGTGAAAAAAAAAGTAGGAATTGACTTTGGTTAAATCCAAGACTCTAAATATGTGTAGCGAAGTACACACTGTATTATTATAAAGTCCAAAATAATATAGTCGTAATAATCCTTCCCAAGTTATCAAGCATTGATACATCTCGGAGACGAGATCCGTGCGAAAATTCATGTTTCCCATTTTACTATGCAGATGTTAAGATGGCGAGGAGTTAGGTTAAGTTGGTTACCATTGAAAAGCCCCTGCGCGTTATGAATAAGCAATCCGCAGTCGCGAGAGGGCGTCGCCGAGTTTTGCATAAGAGCCCCGACATCAGCCCCATCGAACAGCTCATTAATATGGAAATTGGAAAAGGGAGGGCTGAATATTCCGCCGAACACATTAATGGAATACGCATTTAGTGTCAACAACCATATCGCATGGCTAGTTTCTCTATCAGCATGTCCCATTATATACGAACGCACACCAGCAAGCTTTATTATAACGTAGGATAAAATACCTTCCCCACTAGCACGACTTCCTAGTTCTTAATGCTATCAAAATTATGCTTTATAGACATAAAATATAAATAGCCATAGAAAATGTTATTTTTATAATGATGGTTTTTTAACAGTAAGAAAGATTTTAAAGAAATAAATTCTTTATCAGTTGTAAAAGTGTTCAAAAATAGAAGATGCAATTTAAGTACTGTGGTATCTCGGTATATGTCCTTAATTCGAGGTAATAAGTCGTAATTCGTCGTAATTTTCATAATAAGTCCAAAACCTTGGACTCATACCAAGCAGAACACATATACCGGTTTATGTCCTTAATTCGTTCCAAATATTTGGACAAAAACAGGACATATACCAAATGAATCTTTCCCATAAGAAATAAAAAAGAAAGTGATTAATACATTCTCTTGAAGAAAATCGTAATCGTAAATACAATTCCATGTATTGTTATTGTCAAATTCCATGTATTATTATTATTAAAAACTTAATCACAGTTCCATGTATTATTATTGTCTATTATAAAAGAAAGTGATTAATTCATTGCCATGAGCAAAATCATATTGTTATTGACCTATTATAAAAGAAAGTGATTAATTTATTCCCATGAACAATGTTATTGTCCTGTTATAAAAGAAAGTGATTAATTATGGGTAATCTTTATCAGAACTAATCAGAAATTATGGGTAATCGATACCAGTATTTATCAGAAATTATGGGTAATCGATACCAGCATTTATCAGAAATTATGGGTAATCTTTATCAGAACTAATCAGAAATTATGGGTAATCGATACCAGAATTTTTCAGAAATTATGGGTAATCTATGTCGAGAATTCATCAGAAATCATCAGTTACGAGAAATCTATGTTAGAATTCATCAAAAATTATTTATAATCTATATCAGAATTCACCTGAAACTATGGGTGATCTATGTGAGAATTTATCAGAAACTATGGGTAACCTATATCAGAATTCAAAATAAAAATTCTAACAGTCTTGGACCTTAATAGTCTTAGCCGATGTTACAAAGCAGTGCTTACAACACGAATATTTAATAAGCCGAGAATCTATAAAATTCAGTTTTTCGTTGAAGTTTCTATTTGTTTATGTGCATGCTTTGTCCATTCTCCATTTCCTGCAGGGGGAAAAGAAAAGGCCGCCAGCTCTACTACTCTCAAAAAGGAAGCCCTGGATAATTGAATAGCGCCGGGAAAGGTCCATCCGGATAAGTCCTTTGTCGTCCGACTTTAAAAGAGATGCCGGTCCGGGGATTTACTTGCATCTCTGTCGGATCAGGCTCTTCTTTTTTCTTCTTCTTCTTCTTTTTACTCTTCCAAACTCTCAGAAAACGAAGGGAAAACCTCCTCGTTGTGAAGAAGGCACTTTTGAAAAGCTTGCATCTCTTTCGGCCCTGTATTAAAGTCGCTTCTTCCTTTGCCAATGGTTTCGGCAACAAATGGCTGTAGTTGAAGTAGCCGTGTTCAGCGGTAAGAAAGCACTGTTGCAGGCATACTTGATTAATTTTATGGATGTAATGAATTTCATCGGTTGCTATAGATTTGCGATGAAAAGACTTGAAGAATATTTTTTTTAATTATATTGTTTAAAGAAAAAGTCAAAGCGAATGTTCCCATTTTGCAAGTTTTTTTCCAATCTGTAGTTTCCTTTGAAGATTCCTTCCTAGATTTTCCTCGATATTCAAATGCACAGTTTCTTCAGAGTGATGTTAATTAAAATAAGGAATGAAAATAGTCACATAGGATCATCAGAAGTAAATACTGTCCAATATTTACAGATTAAATTTTTAAAATATTGGTTTGTATTGTGATGCGTAGTATCTAAGGTAGGTTAAAGTGAAAGGTAGGTTAAAGTTGTTTAAAGATCAACGGGTTTGGTTTTCGCTCGATTGTCATTTTGTGCACAAGAGGGCTAATTAGACCGGCACCTACAGTTTAACATGAATTCCGAACCACCAACAAACATCCATTCGAAGCTTGTGGTACCAAAGGCCAGAACTATCAGGCTATCAGGCCACTTAATAATACTGTTTATTGGTTAACATGATATGAACCTATTTGAATCCAGCGTATTATTTCAAATTACTTCATATAATATAAAAAGAGAAGCTATATTGTCATTACAGTTTTACACTTTAGTATTCATTAGTTAAATTAATAAATTTTAATTAATTGTCAGTTAATTTTTGCTGTCAGACATTACAGTAAAAATTAAATAAAAATTTCAGAACACTTATTCCAAGAACAATTAGAATTCTAAAAAAAAAATGTCAATCATATCGCTAATCCTGTAACTTCCTTTGTTTGCATAGAATTTTCCATGAGTATCTTCCACGAAAACTTAAGGGTCCTTGAGATAAATTGCTTCCACAACAGATCCAATATCATTCAGAATGGGGGTGGGTTATTAATTTATGCATTCTGACGTCATTATTCTGAATCATCGCTACACTTGTCACATTTAAATGCACGAAGCAGTCAGTGAGGGGAAAAAAGAACAGCTCGCCATTTTTTTTTAAATATTCATTCTGCACATATGGAGGGAAAAGGTGCTTCTAGTCATGCTTTTAAGTGTAGAAGAGAGTGAAGGGGAGGAAAAGGGAAGAAAAAAAAAAAAAAAAGAACACAGAATGAAATAGGAACTCCTAGAAAAATAGATGCATGCAAGGGAAAGAATCTTCTCCCCTATCGTTAAGCGATATTGTCTTCTCATCGTTTGTACAATGTTCTGCTACTATCACCCCCTCCCCTTATCGTATGGAACTTTGGAATACGCATTCTCCCCATCTTCCTTCCTTCCTGGAACGAGGGTACATTCCGGAAAACCTCCAGGAGGGTTGTGACAATTTTTTTTTCTGGGTTTTTCTACTCCATTAGCCCCCTTTCTGGAACTGCCTCACGCCCCTTTGCTAGGGGAAGCCCCTGCGTTGGCTCGTTAGCACCATTATGGGCATACTTATCACTGGGGCAAAGCCGCAAACACTCCGCGGATGAGATGGGGACTGTGTAAAACATGGTGGTTGTCCACAGTGGATGGATGGAGTTGAGAAGTACTATAAAAAGAGTGGTAAATGGATGGTCTTCGCAGTGTTTCACTAAGAAGAATGCGTGGGCGTTTGGGATGGGCCTTGTTTTATGTGTCTTTGAATATTTGATACCTTGATGGGGTTGTATAGGCTTGTGGAGGTGGGGGTTGTGGAGATCGTGGGGGTTATTTACAACTCTCAGGTAAACAAGACTATCCTTGAGCCAAAAAGTGGTACGATTCCTCTCAAGACATGCTTTGTTACTCTTCAATATGGAAGAAGTTGATAAAAGAGGAATCAAGCATTTATTGCATAATTTAAAGGTGTTGTCTTTAGAAAATAAAATGGATAATATCAGATATGGTTCGGTATTTGTGATTATACTTATTTAAGAAAAAAAAAATCAGAAAAATAAAGAAAAATATATTTATGTAAAAATAACAGCAAACACTCTTAAGATACCTAATGAAAAAAAAAAAAAAAAAAAAAAAAACAGAGAAAACTTTCTCAAACCTCCCTTTCTGGAACTATCTCAAGCCCCTTCGCTAGGGGGAAGCCCTGCGTAGAGCTCAGTGGTGGCTCGTTAGCACCATTATGGGCATACTTATCGCTGGGGCAAAGCCGCAAACATTCCGCGGATGAGACGGAGAATGTGTAAAACATGGTGGTTGTCTACAGTGGATGGATGGAGTTGAGAAGCACTATAAAAGAGTGGTAAATGGATGGTCTTCGCAGTGTTTCAATACGAAGAATTGAGGAGACTCGTACGTGGGTGTTTGGGATGGGCCTTGTTTTATGTGTCTTTCAATATTTTATGCTTTGATGGGGTTGGTATAGCCTTGAGGAGATCGAGGGGGTTATTTACAACACTGAGGTAAACAAGACTGTCTTGAGCCAAACAGTGGTACGATTCCTCTTAAGATATGCTTGGTTTCTCTTCAGTTTTGATGAAATTGATAAAAGATTAATTTCAGTAAATATGCAGATGTAATAATCAAAAGCATTTGTTGCATAATTTAAAAGTGCTGTTTTTATGAAACAATAAAACTTATAGCATCCTAGCTACCAGTTTTTTTTTTTTTTAATGTAGAAAGTATATATCATGGTATGAGGTAGCTTTAGTGTGAAGTTCTATACGTGTTGGAATTTTGTCAAAAGCATAAAATCAGACCTCAAAGGCTTTCAAAGAGGTTAAGTTGTAGCAGCTTGACTGAAACATCCCAACTTTCAGACGTTTTTAGAGGTGCGGTGTCTAAAGTTATGACAGCTTACACACAACGCAGCAAGAAAAACTCGGCAAAGTAGACGGAAAGAGAAACTGAATGAAAAAGACCGACGGAAATTGAAGCGGATTGTAATGTCTAAAAAGAAAACAACTGCAGCCAAAGTCACCGCAGAGTTCAATCAGCAACTTGATGTACAATAATAATAATAATAATTCAATCTAATTATATATTTATTTCTAATCTATTTTTGAATTGATAACTTGAGATGATCAATTTTGATTGATTTTGCTGTCAAGTCATTTATATGTAATAAGAAACACTGTTCTCTCATTTATAAAAAATAAACTACATTAATTAATAGCTGGGGTATATTTAAAATCGTTACGTTATTCCTCTGGGTTGTATAAGTGTAGCAACACTAAATTTTTATCAAAACATTATTTTCTCTTTTTTATTTTTTGTGATCTCGCACGATTTTCGAATCATTGCAGTTTAATAGCAATTCAAAACTCTTCCAAGAAACCTCCACGCTTAGGTGCGGAATAAAGTCCAACAAATCAAATCCTTCAGGCCCCGAGAGGAAATTCCTCCGCCGGAATTCTGCGCCCCGGCGAAGGGGGCGCTGCTTAAGTACGCCCCACAATGCTGGGGGCCCACTTATTTTCCCATAATCTCTCTCCGGCCACGTGCGGTTAATGGCCATCAGCGGGCGGAATGGCCGGATGCAGCGCCGACATAATGTCCGGGACTTATCCGGCCCCTCCCTTCAAGAGTCTTGTCCGTTATTTCTATCAGTGCGTGTTTATGAGTTTTTGCCCATGATCCGTTAACGGGTCCCCCGGGGCTCATTCCGGATCCGTTGCGCACCGCTCTCTCTTTCCTTCTATTATTCATTAAAACCCTCCCAGGAATGAAGTCATTTATGGACAGTGCGTAGGGCATGTTCTGGGGAAATTGTTCGCTGCAAAAAGAAGATTATTCAATAAGCAGTTGGGTTGATGCGACTTCTATTAAACGTTCAGAGAAAAGGATGCTGATCCATTAAATTTAATGTATCGCTTGTATTTGTTTTGGGATGTATAAATAATTCTGTATGTTCTTTGTCCAATGTTAATGCGCATTCCACTTGTTAAACAATGGTAAAGCCGCGTCCAGATTTGAAACATTTGACCGAACGATACAGTCGGAAATGGTAACATGCCCATACTCAAATGGTAACATGCGTGCATGAATAAGTTTCAAATCCACTGGGGGCATTGTTGTAGTCGCTGCTTTCAAAAACAATGAGAATCGATAGTGGTTGTGATATCGTATGTAAACATCAACAATCATCAATCTGACATCAACAAACAGAAGGCGTAGTGGGACTTTTTCTAGGTGTCCCTGAGGCATGCAAATGTGGGGAAGTTAAACATAAAAATCCAATGCTATCTACACACTTTGGGCTAATTAGACTGGGACCTACAGTTTAACGTGGAATCCAAATCACTCGCAAACATCCATGCCACCGCCAGGATTCGAATCTGAAGCATGTGGTGCCAATGGCCAGAACGCTAACCAATTGGCCATCAGGTCGCCTTGCGTGCAGGAGATTTGAGGTTCAGATCCATTGGGGGTATTATTATAATCATTGCTTTCAAAACAAAGGGGGAATCGACATTGGTGATAGTGTGTTTTAAAATGCCTCTCATCAAAATTCCGTCTGCCTAGTGGGACTTTTCCGGATTTCTCCCAAACATGTAAATGTGGGGTGGACCGTTATGGACCACTGTAAACATTCGTGGTGCATCCGGGACTCGAATCCGAAACCTGCGGCACTGAGTTCCAATGCGCTAGTCATTCGGCTATCAGACCCCCATTAGACAATATTAATGGTTACTTCTGAGGCCCCCATTAGATATTAAGGTTATTACTTTCGTTATAATTGTATTAACGAGGAAAGTTATACTTTGATGTTCTTTTGTGATGCTGATGTTTAATGCACAGTCAGTTTTAATAAGTTTGATGTTTAATGCACGATCAGTTTTAATAAGTGTGATGTTTAATGCTCAGCGCAGCCGACTAATGTTGTGATTAATTTGACAAGGAAAAAATTTATTATTTGTTAGAATTTTAATACTCGTTGACAGAATTCTGATGGCCCATGCTTCGTTATATTTTGAATAATAATTTTATAATTGTCTTATTTTTTTGTAATTGTCTTATTTTACAAGCTTTTTTTTTTTTATTTGTACACCCAACAAATACAAGTACTTATATTTGTTAGATGGTTCCGATGATCAAAATCTTAGAAATCACCGAACACGAAATATTATCCACATAAAAGCACAGATTATTTCATTATTTTCTATATAACCATGCCACGATTCCCAATCTCCCTGGGACAAAAAAAAAAAAAAAAAAGGTCCCCAGATAATTGCGGCAATAAACAAGAGCGTCACCCTATCGACATGGTGCCTCGTAATATTTGTCATATCCTGTCAAGTCCAATTGCGGCGGTTCGTTTTTGCGCCCGACCTGTAATCAGGCGGGCAATTAACCCCCGTCCCCCGCAGACGATCCTTAATGACGTGCACGTGGACACTGCTGGACGAAAAAGCAGGGGGAAGGGGGGGGGGAAAGCAATTACGTAGATCAAAGGCCGCCGGGTGGCACGTGCAGGGGACACTGCTGTGCGCGTGTGTTTTGGGACAGTTTACGGAGGTGGCTAATGAAATAAAGTCGAAAGCCCGTTGACGAGTGATGAACAAAGTCGTTTGATGAGAGTGTGGCTTGGCACCTGTGTTAACATATGTGTAATTAAAAAAAAATGTTTTGTTTTCATAATAGGTACTTAATGAATTGTAGAAGCAATCTGCTTTTTATGGAGTAGGTACTGGTAAATTGTATACCAACGATATATACTGCAAAAACTTTTTTTTTCTCATTTGTCAAATGAAAATAGTGAATTTGAAGTAAATACTGATATAAAGAAATTTAATTTCGTGTAAGAAGAAGATTTCGCCGTAATATATTTAGTGGAGAATATTATTTCAGTGATGTTTACTGGAGAATTGAGTTTTGATGTGTTAGTAATGATATTAGATACATAAATAGATTTCAAGGTGTGGGTACTTTTTATGATGGAATCTGATTTAAATGTCTCCATAGTGATATTAAGATGATTCCGAGTGACTAGCTCTCCCGCAGTCGGTGCGTCGGTTTTCAGTAAATGCATACTAATATATATATATATATATATATATGATAAAAATATTAATTTGAATAAATGCACACTGACATTTATGTTTAAATCGATTTTCATTGAATGTAAGATGGTGGCTTAGTAAATGATTTTCTATGATTAGATATTAATAATTTATTTAAAAATCAATTCGTTTTTAATTGCAATCTAATGGAGTATTAATCATTTTTCAATAAGTTGATATGCTAGGAATAATCTCTTTTCAATAAATACACTTTGATATTTAGGTAAAGAAATTACAATCAATTTATATTGTTATGCATATAGAAATAGTATTTTCTAATTAATAGTGGGTTAGTGGGTATTTAATACTAATCAATATATTAACCAGCGCTCTGGCTCTCTGTGCCACAGGTTTTGGATTCGTGTCCCGGTGGTGCCGTGAACGTTTGTAGTTGTTCAGAATCCACTTTAAACTGTAGGGCTGACAACCGTATCCATTAAAAAAGGTAGCGTTATGGAGCCAAGTCAGACTTCTGCCTACGGTGCTCCATCACAACGGAAGCTCTTTTCGCCTCCTTCCATGAGATCCCAATGAATCGTGGGCTTGGTCTAGATGTTGATGTCGATGTCTACCTAGTGGGATAAGAAACAACCACAACTAATGAACAACCTGTGTTAATAATATTTAATAAATTAATTTAAAGATTCTTAATTTTAAGGCATTGCTTAACGTCATGTAATGACATGATTAATAACATTTTTTAAATTTGCTATCTTTTTTATTTGAATTTCACTGAAAGACTGGTTTTAATTGATTTTTAAAAATTGTTATATAAAAATGCAAAAAAAAATTGATTAAAAATGTTTCGTATACATAAAGAAAATTTTAATTTCACAATTTTACAAACGACCTTCTTTCATACGTCACTGTTCCCGAGAAGATTCTCGAAAAAAAGAAGAAGTAAACAAAGTGGCGGACGATTCGAATAAGTCAGACAGCTAACGAAAGGAAAAGCGAAAAACATAATTAATGGAGTTCATAAAGCTGCTCGTTTCGAGTCAACATTAAAAAGAAAAAAACTAATTTGTTCTATTCTTTAGAATAATAAATCACTTGTTGGAAATCAACATCTCCCGACTTAATACCATAAAGAAGAAAAGAAAAGAAAGAAAAAAATAGAAGAACAGCAATTTGTAATTCAGATGCCGAAATGTCAGCTGCATGCTGAAAAGTAAACAGCTCCCCGAATCGTGCCTATTTGGCGAAACTTTTTAATTAAAACAAAGCGATAATTAATCAAAAATGTGTCTGGGGCATAAAACCATTTTTGTCATAAATCAAAAAACAGTTGCATCTGCATTTCTCGTTTATTGGATTGTAAATTTTAAAACAAAACATTGCAGCAAAAAGCCAACGAATATTATTATGTCAGCGTCAGAACTTCTCTTGTTATAGCATCTCGCTGTTACAATGGCATTTCCCACTTGGCGATGATAGACTGGCGCGTTTTTTACTTTTTTTGCAGACAAAGTAAAACAGATAGGATTGTCTCAGTAAGCTTGTTTTGCTTTAACAAGGCAGCACAGTTCCCATTTATGCAAATGAGTTGTTTATTTAGCAAAAAGCAAAGTGAACAGTTTTTCGAAGAGTGAGCATATTTTTCTTTTTTTACTTCTTTTTTTTCATTCTTTTGAGAAGTGGTTGGCGGATTTTGAGTATTGGATATTTGTTTAAGGGATGTCGACTTCATTTTGGCTTTGTTCTTCTGTTCTTATTATTTCGCCCGCAGAAATTTGATTCTTGCATAAAACTCGCGATGCATTTTTGGTTATTTGGAAGGCGAAATCACATATCGATCTGTTCTTTTGCCTTCGAAGGAAAAAAAAAAAGAATAATTTCATTTCATGCTGTTCCTTTCTCTTTTGAAATTTCTTCTTGTCTAGCTTTGTTTTTAAGCTTTTCCTTTCGAATGACAAAAAGTTGAAGATGGCTTCAAAAAGAGGTTACTAAGAGGCTTTTTTACTTTCAGTATCGTGGATATTTATATTACATGTAATTAATATTTTGTACTAATGAGAACAACTTCTCTTTCAAATCTGACATCAGATAATCAGTGGATAATGATACATCAGTGGATAGTGATGCATCATGAAATTCGAGATTGTCTGTTCGACTTTCACAAGTCGAAACAATTGCAGATGGAATTAGGAAAAAAATTTCTCCAAAAATCCGTCAAGAGGAGCATCCCTTCAATTCTTTTTGGAGTGGACACTTCCTCAGCCCATTGTCTATCACCAGTCAAGATGCAGCAACTCATCGCATAGTCCCTATCCCATCTGTAATTGTTTCGATCTGTGAAGTTGGAACAGACAATCGCTAATTTCATGAGGTCTCATTAGGTACTCTGCATGACACTGATTATCTGTTGTCAGATTTCTCTTGTTATAGAATCTCGCCATTACAATGGCATTTCCCACTTGGCGATGATAGACTGGCGCATTTCTTACTTTTTTTGCAGCCAAAGCAAAACAGGAAGAACAGATAGGATTGTCTCAGTAAGATTGTTTTGCTTTAACAAGGCAGCAGCTCCCATTTATGCAAATGAGTTGTTTATTTAGCAAAAATGCAAAGTGAGCAGTTTTTCGAAGAGTGAGCATATTTTTTTCTTCTTTATTCTTTCTTTCTTTTTTGGAGAAATGGTTGGCGGATTTTGAGTATTGGATATTTGCTTAAGGGATGTCGACTTCATTTTGGCTTTGTTCTTCTGTTCTCCTGTTCTTGCATAAAACTAGCGATGCATTTTTAGTTATTTGGAAGACGAAATCACATATCGATCTGTCATATGTGCATTATTTTATGCTGTTTGCCTTCGAAGAAAAAAAAAAAGAATAATTTCATTTCATGCTGTTCCTTTCTCTTGAAAATTTCTTCTTGTCTAGCTTTTTTTTTCTTTTTAAGCTTTTTCCCTTCTGAATGACAAGAAGCTGAAAATACCATTCGGTATATGAAAACAGCGAGATGAAATTTCTTAGGTTGCTGATTTTCACCATTTTGTTTTTCTTAGTAGTTTTAAATCATGTTCCCTTGATTCTGTCCCGTGAAAACTGTGCAGCCTGCATTTTTAAATCATGTTAGTTAACTTTTTTTTGCTATGGAACATGAATGCACAGTATGGAAATGTATCTAATTTGTTTCAAACCTCAATATAATGTACATTATTCCAAACATTCAAGGTAGTCAGGGCACTTGCTTATCATTTACCTGGACTCAGTTATATTTCAGGTACTCTAATATAATTATCATTTTATGGGTTTTATAACGTCTTGGGCTATACTAGACCTATAACTGCTTCAAGAAGAGGGCCACTTTCAGGTTCATGGGAAACACTTGATTTATTATTTACAAGCATTATACATTTTACTTACAAGCATATTATACCGAACTCTATTTATTACAAATTAATATTTACAAAAATCATAAATATAGAATCAAATTTGATTCACAATTCCAATTCACTCCAAAGTTGGAGATTTTCATCAGAGTTCTCGAGTCTACGACGAATCTAGTGCACCCTGTCTGTACCAGAGATTGATTATCACACGGCGTAATACGTGAAACCACAAGGGACTCTTGTAAACAGGTGGAATCTCCGGCTTGTTCAGTCACTTTAGAAAAAGAGAAAAACATCACTTCTTGTCGACTCATCACAGAACTCTCTCTTCAGCCCCCCACACACACACACAAAAAAACTCTTTTAAGATAATCCGTCAAGAGGTAAGGGTGTCATTCTAATTACACCTTAGACACTAACTTAGCCTATCACCAATCACGATGCAGCAACTCATGACGTAGTCCATGTTCCCCCGTAATTGTTACGACCTCTAAAGGTCGAACAGACAATCGCTAATTTCATGAGGACTCATTATCCATGATGTTGATTAGCTGCTGTCAGATTTGAGCGACAGGTTGTTCTCATTAGTACAAAACACTAATTGTATGTGATATAAATATCCACGATATTCCTTATCTGCTGTCAGGTTGGAGTGATAGGTTGTGATTATGCACTTGTTAAAGAATATACATTCCTGTCCTCTAGGAACAGAAATGCTATATCTCTTCTCGTGGGAAAAATGCTACACTATGCATTTATGTTTTGTAATGAGAAAAGCTATCTAATTTGTTGCATGCTCATTATTTCTAACATTTAAGGTAGTCATGACACTTGCTTATCATTTACCTTAAGTGTTTCATATTTCAGGTACTGTCTAATTTTAGCTATTATTTATGTGCTTCTTTTTAAATTTAAATTATACTATTTAAGTTATTCTACAATTCCCATTGGGTTAAATATTTATGGCTCTTTTGATCATCACATCACTCTCCTAATAGAATAGCATTAATATAGTCGTGTATATCAAAATTGAATTCCCAGCAAGCAATTGCGATATGCAACATTTCCATTGTAGTTCGTAAATTACAGTACAACAAATCATTCCATTAGGGCAATTTTCGGAAGGTCGTGTTTGACTTGGAATCCATTTATCTGAGAACGACTCCGCTAACAGTTAATTAAATAGACTATTACCTTTCACGGACGGGTGGTTTGCTATTCGGAAGTACGTCTAAATATGACAATATTTACTGGAGCTTTGCTAATGGTACGAAATGATAGCTTGTAAGTTTTAGTTCTTGCACACACGTAAATTAAAAGCAGTGGTATGTAATATGGTGCATATTCTGACTACCACCATTATTCGTATGTAACAAAAACATTGTTATTTTCTATATTTATAAGTTAGTGTAGTAATCAATTATGTGATACAATATACAAAAATGTATAATTAGTTTGGCCCATAATGTGCAACAAGGATGTACAGATTTGAAAGTTGCAAATCCTGTGTGCAATCCTACAATGCAATTTGACTGGTCCACACAAAAAATTCTTAAAAAAATTGAAATATAATTCAGGAGTATGTACAAAATGATAATTTGTATAGTCCACTCTTTTGCCGAAATATGGAAAATTTGAAAAAGAACCTTAATATTTGTGTATTTTGATTATTATCCGACATAATTTAGTTGTAGTGAACTTTACTTTTCTTGTGCAATAGCGTTTATATCAGGAAGGAATTTAGCAGTTGATTATGCGGCATGTATAAGTACAATAAAGTAATGTGTACAATAATGTTTATTAGATCATTGCAAATAGATTCAATAAAACAATGTTCAATATTGGTATTTTTCTTGCCAGCTGCATTAGAACAACAACAACAATAACATATTGGCTATTTAGAATATACGCAAGGTCTCATATTGAATCTTATTTACACATATAATTTAATATCTACATTAAGCATGTGTTTGTTTGGAATATAAAGTAATTTGATTGTAGTGATTCGTACATTGCATTGCTGATCTTTATATATATAATTCTTCTGTACGTGTGTTTGTCAGTGAACTCCTCCTAAACTGCTCGACCACTTTGGTGAAAATTTTTGTATGCTTTTGACAAAACATGGAGAATGGCTATCCTGTTTGTTGCAAGTCACCACCAGATGGTGCTGCAGTGGAGTTCTGGTGGTTTAAACAAAGTACTTTGGCTGCGGGGCAACCACACACTTTTATCTTGATGTTGGAGAAGCATTGCTTTAGGTCAATGCCCATTGAAATTTTATGCCACTCATTTTATCTGCTGCAGTATGCCAACTTCTATACCGTTCAACCCATCGCTATGAAAATGGGTGATAATATGTATTCGAGTATGGAAAATAGGTTCGCGCTATACACTTTATTGCTACTTGCCACCAGAGGGTGCTGCAGCATTTCATCTTATACGCCTTTCAAACGATATCCATGAAAATGAGTTTGCACATACATTGAAACATGGGGATTGTATTCGCGATATGTAATTTTCTACAATGCTTTTTTTTTTTTTAAATTTTTTTTTATGGCAACGCATGCCGGGTTCTGTTAGTATTCCGAATATATTGTACAAATTTTCCTCCTTATAGAAGAAAAAGTTGTGAATTCATGTATTCTGATTGCAGATATGTAAAATTGAAAACGACGTGGTTATGGTATTTGTTCATTCCGATCATCATCACGGCTCGGATGTAGTATAAAAGCATTGCTTGTTTTCCACACAATGTGAATTGGTGGGGAAAGAGAAAGAAATCCTAAAAAAGTGCGGAGTTTTTCATGTCACATTCAGGGGGAAACAACGTCAAAGTTTCTAATGAGGGGCATGAAAAGGAAGCCCCAATGAAAACGATTTTTCCACTCGCGAATTCCTTTCATTAAAACTCGCCAAAAGAAATAATTCTTTCTTCGCCCTCCTTTTCAAAAATGTGTATAAATTCTTCCGGAATTCGAATTCTCTTTTAATGATTCGAAGAAACTGCGAAAAAGAATCCCGCGTTTTTAAATGGCTTCAAATGAATGACCGGGCTGTATTATGCATTTTTTTTTTCCCCAACTCCTTTTATTTCCTTTTACATTTTTTATTCCCTTCTTTTCTTTTCTTTCTTTTTTTTTTTTTCTGTATTCGATGATTCTTTTTCATTCTTTTTTTTTTTTTTTTTTTTTTTACTGTAGTCCGCTTTCTTAACTTCTGCTAAATGCTTCCAATTCTTTTTCCCTTTTTTTTTTTTCCCTTTATATTTCCCTTTTTTTTTATCCTTGTCCCAAAAGTTGACTTTCGTCTTGATTGCATTCTTCGGATTGGAAAATTAACGGGCTGGTTTTCTTCCTACTTTTTTTCATTTTTTTTAACCCACTATAGACTGGTGAATGAAGTGGGAATAAAATGAACGGGTTTTCGGCTGTGAGTGATGCATACTTCTTTATCTTGGATCACTCGTAGAAAGAGAGAGCTGCCTAATAAACCCCGTGTGTTTGAAGAAAGATGAGCTCTGTTTTGGCTGCAGAATTCATATTTTTAATTTACAATAACTGAAGACTACGAAAAAAACATATAAGTAATGTGCTAAAAATTAAAAAAAGTGAGTTCAAAGCTTTATTCTTGAATAAATATACATGTTAAATATAAAAATCCCTAAAACTTCTACAGATTTTTTGTGGTTGCAGGCCCATTATGTTTCAACGAATTTATAAGATAGATGATCACCTATACCTATTAGTTTAAATATTCAAGTGGGCAAAGATCTTTTTTGGTAAAATGTGAATATTTTTTTCTCAAATACATTGAATTTAAACCATTGTCCTACTATATTTAATTTAAGTCATTGACCTACTATACATAATTTAAGTCATTGTCCTACTATATTTAATTTAAGCCATTGTCCTACAATATTTAATATTAGCCACTATCCTACTCGTTTATAACATAAACCATCGTTTACTACATTTAATCTAAGCCATTGTCATAATCGTCTGTAACATATTGTCTACTGTGTTTAATATAAGTCATTGCCACAGTTGTATATAATATAAATCATTGTCTGCTGCATTTAATGTAAGCCATTGTCACATTCGTCCATAACAAAACCATTGTCTACTGCATTTAATATAAGCTATTTCATAATTTTTTATAACATAAACATTTTAATACTACATTTAATATAAGTTATTGCCATAATCATATGTCATATTAATATCATATATGTCATATAATATAAGTCATGGCCACAATCTGTAACATACACCATTGTTTACTTTTTATATAAGCCATTGTCAAAATCAACTATAACATAAACCTTTGTGCACTTCATTTAATATAAGCCATTGTCACTATCGTCTATAACATAAGCCATTGTCTACTACATTTAATGTAAGCATTGTCACAATCGTCTGTAACATGGACCATTGTCTACTATATTTAACATAAACCATCGTCTATAACAAGGGTCTCCAAACTACGCCCACGGGCCAAATCCTGCCCGCTAGTGTCATCCATCCGGCCCGCGACAGCGAATAGCTTATTGTTGCTGTAATAAGTTGGTTAAAAAACACAGAATGATAATAACTCGGTTTTATTTACTTGCTTAATGGCAAGCATAATATGCAGAAAATTAACTTAAGCAGGACAACTAACAAATAATTGAAATGAATCCCACTAACACTATAAATTAGTGAACATCCACGGTTACCCTCGGTAGTAATACCTACCTATTTCCGCTTTTAACCACTAGATGTCGTCAAGTGTCACGGTCGTATCGATACACACAATAGTAATTGAACCAGCGAATTTAGCAAGTGTATGTTCGCTCAGAGCGTACTTGGTGACTAGTCTAGAAATTATAGATAATGGTAGAAAAATTAAAACGGTTTTGGCCCTTGGTACTTACTGGAGTAAACAGTATAGCCCTAAGGCTGGAAAGTTTGGAGACTCCTGGTCTATAACATAAACCATCGTCTACTGCATTTAACATAAGCCATTGTCACAATGGTCTATAACATAAACCAATGTTTGTTAAATTTAATATAAATCATTTTCATAATTGTCTGTAACATAAACCATTATTAAATGTAGTAATGGCTAATTTTTTAAATATAAATAAGAAAAATTTCACTACTTTTCATCTCTTTTTTTTATATATATAAACATATTTTAATAATATCGCCTTCAATGGTTTTTTTTTTTATACATATTTATTATATTCAACAAAGAGAAAAAAAAATATTTCATTATATGCAACATTGTACATTATATTAAAAATATAATGATGCAATTTTCCTTTTCAAAAAGCATAACCAGGGGAGATGTAAAATACGTAATATAAAATTTCATCTCAAAAATCTCAACCGGTGTTTCTTTAAGGGGCATAGTATGCAAATCCTTTTGTGCCAAAAAACATAAAACCGTCAAACCGCCAGAGAATATTGCAATCTTTAGACTCGAGACTTTTCCACGTTACTTAAACTGGTTTTAAACCCGAAACGTACATTTATTTCTAAAAGGGGAGTGAAAGAAGAAACCATTGTGTGTATGCACGCTGTATTATTTTACAATACATGAAATTCCGTTTATGAGTGTTTTGCTTCAGTATGTGGTGCATACCAGAAACCCGGGGTTTCGAAATTAAATTCCGCCTACTTGTCCCAACAGGGGGAAGGCTGTTTGCAAAACATAATACATCACCCTAACCGCAGGTGAGCGCTTCTGAAACCTCCCCGTCCTTTACGACATTCCGTTCTGGTGTACAGCACGGATCGTTTTACTTGAAACCTTTTTATGCAACCTCCCCTCTTTCCTTTTTTTTCTTCCCCCCTAGCAGGGATTTTCTTATGGAGGAAATCCTGTTTTCAATTTCTCAAAGTTAGATGGATGATAAAGTGTAGAAAACCTCAACACAAATTTTATGCAACAGGAACACTATGTCCTGTTCGTTGTGTCATAGATGTTTTATAGCAGAAGTAACAAACTTTTTGGCTTGGATACATTTAGAGGGGAAAATGTCACAAAGTTATCAATACAAGTCACAACAATAATTTTAACACTATTTCTTAGGAAGATTAGTTGTTGTTTCTTTCAAATGTCGGACCTTTAAATCATTTGCGGCTTTATTTATTTATTTTATTAAATATTTTAGTCATTTGCTGCTAGAACGACAGAAATGTAATACATTCAACGCTTCACGATATATATACCATAAGGAGGATGTGTATATACCATGAAGGGCTTATAGGATATATATACGAAGAAGATGTGTATAGGATTATATACCACGAAGAAGAGGTGTATATGCCAAAGATATATAGGATATACCGCAAAGATTTTGTGTATATACCACGGATGATATATATAGGATATGCCACAAAGATTTTGTGTGTATACCATAAAAGATTTTGTGTATATACCACGAAGGATATATATATATATACCACGAAGGATATATAGCTGCTGATCTTTATGGTATATCCTATATATATTCTTCGTGGTATATACACAAAAACCTTGTGGCATATCCTATATATATCATCCGTGGTATATACACAAAATCTTTGCGGTATAGCCCATATATCTTTGGCATATAAAGATGTGTATATACCACAACGGATATATAAAGATCAGTAGCATTTCTATGCTATGTAACTCCTCTTAGAATTAATGGCATAGAATTAATATATGAAGAAATAAGTATTAATAGCATTTGTATGGAGTCAAGAAATAAGTATCAGTAGCATTTCTATGGAGTCAAGAAATGAGTAGTACCAGTAAGATAGGGTTGAGTCAATAAATGTTGTGAACATTTGCTAGTATTTTTGTGTTGAATCAAAAATGTTGTGAAATATTAATAATATGCATCTTGAATTAAATATATTCTTATATTTCACTAGTATATATATCTTAAATCAAATAACATTATGATGTGTGACAGCAATACGTAACTCATGCAATATTGTGAAGTTATTGACTAGCATGCATTGCCTTTTTTTTGTATTCTAATGTATCTGATAGAAATCACTAAATCTATTCATCTGTTCTGCATGTGCCGTAATAATATTATCGAATGCAATTGCGTCGGATATTAATATAGCAGTTCAACAGAGCATGAAACATTCCAGTGGACAGATGCACCGTTAGAAGGTTTGCTGAGTGCTCTGCTGGATTCGATTAAATCGGAACAACGGAGGCAACGCGCGGATTCAATTTCTGTGATGACACTGTGTGTTTCTAAATCCTTAACGCAATTCAGGCTTCATCCCCATCTTCATTTGGACTGGATTATTGACTTTTTTGTCATCATCTACAAAGTAACTCTATTTAAATTATATGTAGAGGCTGCAGTTCGAACATCATCGATGATAATGTATGTCGTTCATCGATGATGATAATATGTCTTCTTTATCAAATGGATTTTTTTTTTTTTCATACGAGTTATCTTATCTTTGTGAAATGATCGTGTAGTTTTTTTTTTACTTTTTACGATCCTTATATTATCTGCGGCCTGATGGCCAATTGGTTGGCGCTCTGACTTTTGGTACCACAGGCTCCAGGTTCGAATCCTGGCGGTGGAATGGATGTTTGTGAGTAGTTCGGAATCCACTTTAAACTGTAGGTCCCGGTCTGTTTAGCCCTCGTGCGCACAAGATGACCGTAGAGCGACAAACCAAACTTTATATTCTCTGGCGCTCGGTGCCACAGGTTTCGGGTTCAAGTCCCGGCGGTGCCATGGTTGTTTGTAATGATTCGGAATCCACTTTAAACCGTAGGTCCCGGTCTAATATGGCCGTAGAGCGTTGGGCGTAGTGCTGCCAAACCCACCCCGCAAAAAGAAAACATCTGTCTAGAAATGATGAATGAAATGATTGCTCCACTAATGATGATGATGATGATCCTTGTATTGTGAAACAAATTATGGAAGTTTTATCCTTTTTGCAATAGCTGTTGAGCTAAATTGTTCGCTATTAGAACGATAGATATACAGCAAATTCACCGTTACCCAAATTGCGCCTCGTTAAACCTACTACTCCGCACCTACATTTTATCGTAGCAATTTAGAGCAGCCACACCAAAGGATGCAATCTAAGGTTCTCATCTTTCTCCCTATTTCCTGCTAGTCGAAGGGAAACAAAAATTACCTGCCTACTGATTTATCATCATACCTGTCCCGTTTATCATTCCTTCATAGACGTGGCAGATGGCGGTATAAATTGACTGTCAATGACTATTGCAACTGTCGGTTTTAACCCAACTGATATAGTTCAAAAACAAATTTTCGAATCGTCACTAATTTTTGCAAGAGTGATTTATTATTTGCTATAAAGACAAACATTTTCGAATCGTCCCGGTTTTTTAAGCAGCGATTTTTTATTTGCAATGAAGCTAATTTTTTCGAATCGTCCCATTATCTGTGGAATGTTGGGTGTCGGTTTAACAATCCTACCCGTGAAAAGAAAACATCTCATATTTCGGAATCTGCCAGTAGGCATACGGCTTAGGCCCTCCATGCGGCTGTTGTGCCAATGGTTGGTTTGTCGCTCTACTGTCGGTTTGTGCACACAAGGGCTAAAAACAGACCGGGATCTACAGTTTAACATAGATTCCGAACCACTCACAAACATCCATGCCACACGCCATGAGTCAAATTTGTAGCCTATGGACCAAAGACCAGAGCGCTAGCTACTTGGCCATTAGGCCGCATGAAGAAGAAGAAATATTATACATTAATCCGGAACTGCTCAGTAGCATTTTTTAGGTAGGATAATTTTACAGTTTAATATAATAATAATATTTTATTTTTTATTAGTATTATTTAACTTTTATAATGTATTCGAATACCGTTATCAAGAAATCTAACTAATAAACCGAATAAGATGAATGCATGATCAGATCTCGCACTCCTTTAAGTGAACGTCGCTCAACCAAATAAAAAATTTCACCATTTGAGAAAATAATAATTTCATTTATCCTGCAATATTTAACGGGCCAAACATCATAAAAGACGCCAAGTTAATAGATTTCGAATGAAGACGCTCCAAGACAAATGCGTTCTTCCCAAAAGCAATTTCGAATCGGACAAATTGTTGCTCCTTTTTCTATTTTTTCCTTTCCCACCCCCCCTTCTCTTCAGTGACATGTAATATTTTCTTCCAACATCTCTTATCGAATTTTAAAAGCGCCCGGCGATTACGTATCGGCTAATCGATGATCGCGGAGGGCTGCTGCAATCGATTGCCAGTGAATCGATGATGCGAAATAAATCGGCCGAGCAAATGGTCGCCGTGTGTTTTTGGCGGCGCAATACATATATGATTGCTTTTAGAAATCAATTTGCGAAAGCGATTCATGATGATTGGGAAAGTGTTCCGTCACTGCAGTGAGGATTGCGAAACATTTTCATTTGTACCTCCGTGGAATTCATCGAAACGGAAATGAGAGTTTATCTTTTTTTTTGAGAAACAACAGTTTCCGCCTGAGCATAACCAAGTTATAGACTTGGTAATTTATCTGGAGTGGTTTGTGTTGGTTTTAACGAAGGAAAAGTTGATTATCTTACAAGAGTTATTTTAGGCACAGCTAACTAGTTTGATAACAAGTGGTTAAATCTCCCCCAGTGAGATAAGCTTCATCCATACCCATCCAAACTTATCTCATTCTTATAGTCTGACTGCGTCTTTTTGATTAAACCAGCAAATACAGATGTCATATAAAATCACTCATGTACATAAAGAGGTGTTTGACGGATGTGGCATCTTCTAAGAGTGTTTAATTCCCTGATGTTTAAAAGTTCTGTCCAAACTTATCAAATGCCGAAGTCAAAAGTTAGTCTGGAGTTGGTCTTTAGGTTATTTATAGGTTGTTAGTTGGTCTACTTATCTGTCCCAGTGAGATAATGCTCTTCAAGTAGGGATCAAATTTAAGGATCAAACTTTTCTCATTGTATAGCTTGACTGCGTCTTTTGATTAAATAAGAAAAGATGTCACTCATACATGGGGAGGTGTTTGATGGATGAGACATCTTTTAAGAGTATTAAATATAGTTCTAACTTTTTTTTAACATGTAGTGTGATTTGAATAGAGTTTCCTGGTGTTATAAATGTTACGTCCAAACTTATCAAAGTTAGTCTATAGGTTGTTAGTTGTCTGCTTATCTCTCCCAGTGAGATAAAATCAATCATTCCATCTTTAAAAGTATTTAATATAGAAACAAGTGTAGTTTTGATTAAGGATCAAACTTATCTCATTCTGATAGTTTGACTGAGTCTTTTGATGAAATACGTAAATACAAGATGTCATATATAA